>JAFBJQ010000179.1:625235-708591 GCA_016785345.1 Trinectes maculatus
GATGGTCTTTGTTTCATGATACATTTTTGTTGGATTTTTTTAACACAGCATGTATAGTTGAAATAAAACATTACTGCACAGACACTGGGATGAGGATTTGTTTTGTTTTTTTCGGCGAATAGCCTGGATGAGTCTCATGAGTCAGCATCTTGTTATCATGTTATGAAGTGTTTCTTGTGAGGGAGAAAACTAAGGAGAGCTGAATCTCACCATTGCAACGTATTTAGTACTTGACTGGTATTGAAGTTCAACTTGAACATTCTGGCTGAGCTTAGTGAAGTGATTCTGCAGAATCAGACTATTTTTAGAACGGGGTTGTTTTGAAGTTTGAGGCCAGCCCACAGTCAACCACTCCTGATACCATGTGGGAAAGCTTCCAAAGTAGTATGTTTCTCAAGACACCAAACATCTGGACTCACGACTGCTCAGAGCACGAGTTCAAAGCCGCCAATGAGCTGTGAAGGAACACACACACGCAAGCACAGTTTGTATACGGAACATTTAGATGCATGCAGCATAAACCCAGTGCAAGACAGGGCTACGCGATTTATCGTTTGAGAATCAAAATCGCGATATTCATCGCGGGGAGGTGGGATTTTATTAAAGGCAAATTAAAACCAAACACATGCTACAGTTTCTGTTCAGCTTGAAATAAAACGGAATTACTCTAATCACTATGTATTTCACTCCCCGAGACGGAGTTTGTTGCTATTTGATGTGTGACAAGCAGTTTCCGCGCGTGTACAGTCCCGCCCCCTTCCCCCTCCTCTACACAGAAACGGAAAACGGCACGAGACGCTGGTCACATGACCATTGACCGTTTGTGACGGTTCATGCATACGGGGCATGCGGGACCCGGTATAAACAAGGAAGTGGATTGACATGCCGCGCGACAGAGCCCAGCGACTCAGGGAGGCTAACGTCACACTGACGCAGGACGGCAACTCGTCTACGTCAGCGTATCCGTTTCCAACCATCCAGACACAGACGCAACAAAAACTTTGACAGTGCTTCCGCAACAGAATTGTCTTGGTTTTATTTGAAAACACAAAGTTCCTGTGTGTTTTTGTCTAGCGCGTGCGGCCGCTCTCTGGTTTGGAAGAGAGCAAAATGCTGTTCATGTTGATGTGTTTCCAATTAGCACAACTGCAAATGATGTAAGTGCCCACTGAGGAAAACCCAACTCCCCCCTGAAACTAACAGTTGTGTACATACAATCACTCCAGCACCTGTCCAGCCCAAATTTTATTTGTTGCATGTATTTTCATTTACATGCAACAATTTACATTAGCACCACTACTGAACACACTTCCTGGCAATGAATGTGACAACAAAGAGAACCTAAAGCGCTTCCTTGGTTCTGCTGGGCACTTAGCCTGGACATGTTGTATGTACATGTTTAGTTTTAAATGTTCCGCATAAAAAACTGTCTTGCTCTGCCCTCCTTTCAAAAATGTTAACTGTTAAGGTCATGTGACTGAGGTGATCACAACTCCAACGGAGAGTGGCTGTGATGTCATAACCACATCAAAGGCACATTCCAACATCTTCAAAGGACAACGATTGCCAGTTATTGGCAGATTCCATATGGCTCACCACAAACAATCTTCTGCGTGCTTACAGGTAACAACTCCACCAGTGTAAAACAGGAAGTATCGTCTGTGAGCAGCCATGGGCCAGAGATCTGCGCTTCTGCTCAGTGAGCTGCTGCTGCTGCTGCTGACAGCCTCACATACTCTCCTCGCAGTCAGCTTCCCTGAGGACATCCTACCCCTTGTTGTTGTTGACGCACAATGTGAGTACAACCACACAAATTCATTCAGCAGAGACAATCGCACAGATGACTGTCGACACCTAATCTAAATATGCCCCCATGTTTCCAGTCATATCAGCAGTTCAGACACTGGCATGCCATATCCATAGGAACAAAATCAATTTTCTGTTTGGTCAGTTGTAGCATGGAGTGGATTTTATTTTCATTTCTGTGATTTATCGAAAGAAGAAGAGCCATTATCTAATGTGCAAACACATCACAACGACAGAGAGATATGATGATACAGAATATACAGCGCATATTTGGACTGTACAATGACAGAAAGTTGCAGGAGGATTTGAGTAAATCTGCTGCACTATGTCTTATATGCTATCTCCATGGATGGAGGTCAGGCTTGACCATGTGTGATGTCTCTTACAGTTGCACAGAGGTACCCTGTGTTCAGAGGCAGGCCTTCTGGCAACGAGTCACAGCATCGCCTTGACTTCCAGCTGATGACCAAGATACAGGACACTCTGTTCATCGCTGGCAGGTAAACTCAACATACACAAACACACACGTATCAGTTAGTGCTCTCTCTCTCGATTGCCTTCTTCAATAATTATAAGTCATGTTGTTAATGTGTTGTGTACACGTGGCATCCATTGCATTTCTGTCCATCCCTGGGAGTGGGATCCCTCACATGAGTGTCTCCTGGAGGTTTCTGCGTTTTTTTCCCTTTGTTAAAAGGGTTTTTTTTGGCAGTTTTTCCTTGCCCTTGTTGAGGGTGTAGGTCAGAGGATGTCACACCCTGTACTCTTTGTTAAAGCCCTATGAGGCAAATTGCAATTTGTGAATATGGGCTATACAAATAAAATTTGATTGATTGATTGATTGATTCACACGTCCCCTACACCAACACACACCCTGTCAGTCCTTGGCAGGTAAACAGTAGCGTTTGGGGGGTAAAAAGCTCTTAGGGTCTGATTTACTAAGGTCCCAGATTTTATCTGTTTTTTAGAATTTATTCAGAATTTCATGTAATTGTCAGAAGGTTCAAAAACGGCTCACATAAACACTGCAACACAACAAGAAAGTTAAATTTATGTATTTTAGTTTAGTATTTAGTATTTAATTTAGTCTTAGTCTTTCGTCTATTTTTCTCTTGTAATCATTTTTTACAAGTTTTGATAAACAAATATTTGGATTTAACATTACCATTACCACAAACCAAAAATTTGTTTTCACTTAACGAGGTCCTTTTTTTCTCATGAATGCGAATGAATAGAAGAATTAAGAAAATAATGCAAATAGACTGCTGAGTATGCAGAAGAACAGAAGAAATCAAATGTTAATCACTGAAGCCTGATTCTAAATTAATGTATTCCTGGCTGTGTTGTGTCTCTAAGCTGTGTTGTGTTGTCTGTTCACAGAGATCAGGTGTACCTTGTCAGTCTGAGAGAATCCTACAGCAATGAGATCATTCCTTACCGGGTAAGATTCTCACCACAAGCTGCTCTTTCTATCCACACACACACTCGCAGGGCTTCACACAGCCATTCATCACAAACTGAACAAATTGTAAAATGAGCAAGTGGAAAGTGCAGGACTGTGTGAGCAAGCACAGTTGTGTAATCAGTTGTGCATGTGTGTAAAGCTCTATGTTGGTTTTTGCAGAAGCTAACGTGGCGATCAGGCCAGTCTGCCAAAAAGATGTGTGCCATCAAGGGAAAACACAGAGTAAGTAAAAAATAAAAATAAACAATCAGGCAACTCGCAGCTTTTGTTTCATGTTCCCGTGCAGGGACAAAGAAGCTGGTGTTTTCTCAAACACGCTGTCCCATGTTGTGTGTCTGTTTTCAGGACAAGTGTCACAATTTTATCAAAGTGCTGGTCCCCAGAAACGATGACCTGGTATTCATCTGTGGTACTAACGGCTTCAACCCTATGTGCAGATACTACAGGGTCAGTATTAACGCCAAGACTCAGCTTTGGCACATTGATAAATCTGTTTCTATACAAACATGTGCACAAATGCACACACAGAAAAATCCAGTTCTGTTTTGGACTCATTTGACTGATCCATATGTGAGCTGCTGCTGTTGTTTCTATGTGTCTGTTTCAAACCTCCTTAAACATGTGGGTGATTGTTGTTGTTTCGCTGCAGCTCGACAACCTTGAGTTAGATGGGGAAGAGATCAATGGACTGGCACGGTGCCCATTTGACTCCAAGCAAACCAACGTTGCCCTTTTCGCTGGTAAGGGTACGCCTACACATGCAGTCTTGAAGGAAAATGTTCCAACTCAATGCTCTCATTATCACCTCTGTGTCTTTGCCACAGTAAAACTGAGCCTGCAGCGATAACAGCTCAACCAATTAGTTCTTATAAAACAACAAATTATTGAATAGCAGTGGATCCTGGTTGTTGATGACTGTGCTTGTCCTGTTTTCAGAAGGGAAGCTGTACTCTGCCACAGTAGCTGACTTCCAGGCCAGAGATTCTGTCATCTATCGCAGTATGGGTGATGGATCAGCCTTGAGGACGATCAAATATGACTCCAAATGGCTGAAAGGTACGAAAATTCCTCTTTATCTCTCTCAAGCATTCTCGTGCCTGACTTTCCTGGAGATGCACATCACGCCACCCTGCCATATGCTAAATGCCTTCGTGTCTTTGCATGGTGCGTGGATGCACATGGCTTTTGGGATCAATACACAGCTTTGCCACTTGGCAATCTCCATGGTGAACGTGGTCCATTCTCACCCCAGTCATATACAGCCTTGTACAAATCCCTGAAATATTCAACATGCACAGTGGTGGTGACGGTGCAGAAATACACTTCAACTCTCTGTCTCTCCCTCAGAACCTCATTTCCTGCATGCGGCAGAGTATGGGAATTATGTGTACTTCTTCTACCGAGAGATCGCAGTGGAGCACAGCAACCTGGCCAAGGTAAGACAGTGCGCTCAATGTTCACAATGCATTACGTATTCCACACAGATACAGGTTGCGGGCCTTTATCCAAACAAAAAAGTGTCCCAGTAGTGACGGGGGCCATTCAGGCTATGACAATACGCTGCGTTAGACAGAATACAGAAGAATCTTCTATAGCCAGTGTTTGCTGGGATTATCCTGCTAGAGTAAAACCACACACTCACGCTGGGGTCATTAGGATGCTGTGTGTTTGAGGCCAGCTGCAGATCTGTCCATCCCTCATCTCTCAGCTGGTCTGGTTGAACTGCAGGGAGCCAGCATCCTCCATCAGTCACCCGCTAATAAATATTTCAGACCTACTAATGCTGGGGTCACACCTGTCCTCTGATGGAGGTTTGCATCAGTAAATTATTAAAACCGTCTCAGCCAGCTGCCCCGCACACTTCATTTATACTGTAAGCCTGCGTAGTACATATGTGCAATCAAATATGTTGAACACGGTGCAGCGTTTGGCGTTTAAAGGCTGCTTGATGTGTTCAGTCTTTCAAGTGCACGCTCTGGTCAGGGGGAACCATCCCCACACACAAAGTTAAAGATGAGCGCGTGTTTGCCAAGTCGTCTGTGGCGAGTCGCTACAGGACGGAAAGATGCATTGTTCAGTGTGTTGAAGTGTTTTTAGCAACGCTCACTCAGCTGCTGTCCTCCCTCACTTCCCTGCTCCTCGCAGGTTGTGTATTCTCGCGTGGCTCGGATCTGTAAGAACGACGTTGGTGGGTCACAGTGGGTTCTAGAGAAGCACTGGACCTCCTTTGTCAAGGCAAGGTTGACCTGCTCTGTGCCAGGGGAGTCCCCCTTCTATTTTGATGTGCTTCAGTCCATCACCGACATCATCAACATCAACGGAGTTCCCTCAGTGGTGGGCGTGTTTACGACACCGATGAACAGGTGAGTCGTGGCTGTTTTTAGTTGTTACATTTGTTAACGTGGTGGACAGAACTGAGACATTCTGAATTTAAAGTGGACGTTAACATTGGTGTCCTCCTCAGTATTCCGGGGTCAGCAGCGTGTGCCTTCTCCATGGTCGACATAGAGAAGGTTTTCCTGGGCCGGTTCAAAGAGCAGAAGACTCCCAATTCTGTGTGGACTCCATATCCAGAGGAGAAGCTCCCAAAACCTCGGTACAGATTTAACATTGTTGTTGTGTTCTTAACCAGGATGACAAAAACATCAGATCAGAAAATAGATTTAGTCCATAAATCCATATTTTCAACAAGTATTTTTGAAAGTGGCACTTGACTCAGCAGCTGTTTACCACCTGTTGCCACCCCCCACCCCCTCCAACCCCCCATTGTCCAGGTCAAACCCATTGAAATCAGGTCTTTTAGTCAGGTAACAGGTTATTAGCTTCGAACCAGCACACACATTTACCATCTGCCAATTAATTATTAATTTAGCATAATTAGACATCCTGCATATTTCACCTGTTTACAGTCAGTAGGTATATTTGTAGCCCTGCCCTGTGTCCAAAATACAAAGTCCATGAAGAACCTAATTACCTCAGTAAATCATTGATGGAGGATAACCATGCATATGTATATTTTATGTTTCCAGCTGAGGCCTGTTCGTCATCTAATAAGCACCTGCTGCCTCTGCTCGCCGTTTCACTTTCCATCAATTTCAATGCACATTATTATTACTCTCTGGGGGGTAATCATATACACTGATGTCTGACCTTTTACCCTGTGTCTGTGTGTGTGTGTGTGTGTGTATTTTTGTTTCTAGACCTGGGTGCTGTGCAGGTCATGGTTCAGCTGCGTCCTTTAAGAGCTCCATCGAGTTCCCTGACGACACCCTGCAGTTTATCAAGTCCCACCCCCTCATGGACACAGCTGTGCCCTCCATAGGCGATGAGCCTTGGTTCACTAAGACACGTGTCAGGTAAATGATAAATATCTTTATGTTTATACCTGAATTTGGCAACCGGTGTCCTTCCTGTCCAACTTAATTTGTGGGAAATAAGGACATGTTCATGTAAACATGTCATCATGTAAAATCCCCAGGACGAATAGCTACTGTTCTACTGTGGCTAATGGGGATCTTAATAAATAACAAATAAACACTAAAAAGCCATTTTCCATTGAACAATTGAACGATTGAATCAGTTTGCCTCCACTGTATCTATGTTTATTCAAAAAAAGTTGGTCAATAAAAAAACAGTATAAAAGTTTTTATCTGAACAAGAACAAACAAGAGCCTGACCAGGCTTTCAGTGTAAACATTCAATAAGCAATTCTCCAGAAACATGAAGTTCAATACTAAAGGTGTAAATAATGTCTGACCAGTTAACCATACAGTCTACAATGATTTACTGCCACTCATGGCACATGTTAGTATATAAATACTGAAGCCACACACACACACACACACACACACACACACACTGAAGGATGCTGACACAAAGAGTAACAGATGAAGTAAAAGCATCAAGAGCATTAGTGATTTCTGGATTTGGATCGCGTTACTAATGTGCCTGGGATAAACCCCAACTGAAAGTAACACGTCTCTCTGCTTTGTGTGAAGGTATCGTCTGACAGCGCTGGCTGTGGACAACGAAGCAGGACCCCACAAGAACCACACAGTGGTGTTCATCGGAGCAGAGTCAGGTGTCATCCTCAAGGTTTTGGCCAGGACCTCCTCTGTGTCCCTGAACGACAGCGTGCTGCTGGAGGAGATAGACGTCTTCAACAGGGCAAAGTAGGAATCCTGTCTGTTTGCCTCTGTTCTCTTTTTCTCTTCCCTGTCTGTCTGTCTGCCTGTCTCCAGCTGAGGAGCCAGCAGCTCCTTCACTGAAACTTCCTGACAGACAATGACAATCTTGTCGACTCGATGTAAACGCACATTACATATGTAGTTGTTGTTTTTTTAGGTGTGTACTTTTGGATTTGAACTCACACACTGCCATGTTTCAAAGGTTAAATGCTGCACAAACTGTCAGAAAATAAATGTGACTTATCCACTGAACAGGTGAATAAATCTGCCGAGGCTGAAACACGAGGCCGACTTATCTGACAAAACTCTGATCATGTTTCTCTTTTTTTTCCCCCTTTCCAGGTGCCTGTCTAACCGCGAGGATGACAAGCGTGTCCTCTCGCTGCACGTGGACAAAGACACACACAGCCTGTATGTCGCCTTTTCAAGCTGCGTCATCCGTATCCCCCTGAGTCGCTGTGAAAGACACTCGTCCTGCCACAAGTAAGAGACGTGCTGACGCACACGTTGGACATTAAAACGTTTGGCACAGTCGGTCATAGGTTTGTGACTTCAATACATGTCATAACAGGAATGATAGGCCTGGTGGTTAATGTTCAGTCACTCACTAATGATTATACTGCACCTCCCGCAATGATTAAACCTGACAGTGTATGTGTGTGTGTGTGTGTGTGTGTGTAAATCCAGGTCCTGCATTGCATCAAGGGATCCATATTGTGGCTGGAAACCTCACGGAGCCTGTGAGAGGATACAGCCAGGTGTTTTGTAAGTTCACGCCCAAACAGCAATTTGACGAGCAAACATTACAGAAAATATATACAAACAAAGATCTCTGCTTATATTCCTCATTTCTCTCTATGTTTAGAACCGGATATGAGCAGGATGTTGAATTTGGAAACACTTCCCACCTCGGAGACTGTCAAGGTATAATATCGTCTCCATGGCATGACGTCTATCCATAGACATATACATACAAACACACACACAGACACATCCGCGCACACACACACACAAATGCACACGTGAATGCAAATGACACAAACTAATTTCGCCATGGGGGTTAACTGATGCCTCAATGTTTTGTAGGTGTGTGGGATATCCAAGCAGGTGAAACCAACCAGATGGTCCACATGGACATCCTCTACCTCTGTGTGTTTGCTGCACTTCTCATGGGGGTTCTCCTAGGTTTTTGCTATCGAGACTTATTGCTCCGGAAGCCAAGACATGTCCACAAGGATGCAGAGTCAGCACCATCCTGCTCAGACTCCACCGGAAGGCTTATCAAGCTCAACGGCCTCTTTGACAGTCCTGCAAAGGTACAGCCTCCGAGACTGCTCTAGTGCTGCACAAAAGTCTGAATCCAAGTGATGTTGACGATGTGCGACTCTTTCTAATGTAATTCTTTTGATTTTATTGTCACATTTTTTAGGAGTACCAAACCAACATTGATTCTCCCAAGTTGTACACAAACCTGCTGACCAATGGCAAAGACCCGACTACACCCAACGGTGATACAAAGCCCATGATCCTACGGGAAGGTTGTTCACCCCCTGAGCTGGCTGCCCTGCCTACACCTGAGTCCACGCCCGTGCTTCAACAGAAAGGCCTTCAGCCCATCAAAAACCAGTGTGAGCGACTTCATGGCAAGGTCAACGGGCCCCGTAAGGACTCCAACTCATCCGCAACAGCCAAGAGTCCTCAGTTTCTTCCTACCTCTCCCGCTCCTCCCAACACCAACTCCCATGTGCCTCGCCCTGTACTGGGACACTTGCACATTCCTAGTGCAGTTGTCCTTCCCGTTGGCATGGGCGGCAATCACGCAGAATCCGTAAATCCCCATGATCACAGCAACAGGAAATATTTCCATTGGCTAGTACGGAAAACGAAGGGATCATTTCTCTCAGCATGGGGTAAAATATCTGGGTGACATCTGGTATCAAAGTGTCAGTTGCCTGTTTTGCCCAAGGCCACATTTTGTTTACAAGAAATGATTGTATGTAAAGACTTGCTTTCTGTCATTGAACCAGTGTTTGGGTTCTCTTTTCTACTCAACACGCTCAACTCAAGAACGGAGTCCTTCTGTTGCAATCCAAACTGAAGCCGTGTATTTCAGTCTGAGCTGCGTGTGTGTGTGTGTGTGCCGATCGACAGGATTTGTCATGTGACTTTGAGTTGAATACTATGCAATCTCCAGAGTATCTGAGCATGTAGATAAGTTGTAAAGTTGTACTGTGAATGTGTAAATAATCTTTAGTCTTTGTTTCATGATACATATTTTTGTTGGATTTTTTTAACACAGCATGTATAGTTGAAATAAAACATTACTGCACAGACACTGGGATGAGGAACAAAGCCTGGATGAGTCTCATGAGTCAGCATCTTGTTACCGCGTTATGAAGTTTCTTTTGAGGAAGAAAACGACGGAGAGCTGAATCTCATCTTGCAATGTATTTAATATTTAAAGTGTGACTGGGATTAAAGTTAAACTTGAACATTCTCATCAAGCGCGGATTCTGCAGAATCAGACTATTTTTAGAACGGGGTTGTTTTGAAGTTTGAGGCCAGCCCACAGTCAACCACTCCTGATACCATGAGGGAAAGCTTCCAAAGTAGTATGTTTCTCAAGACACCAAACATCTGGACTCACGACTGCTCAGAGCACGAGTTCAAAGCCACCAATGAGCTGTGAAGGAACACACACACAAACACACACACACACACACAAGCACTTGTATATGGAACATTTAGATGCATGCAGCATAAACCCACTGCAAGATGCTCTGCACATATGAGACTACGATAAGCTTGGCTGTCATCAAAAAGAAAAGAGTGATGGGTGGATGAAGGACAAACCCTGTTCATGTGTTTCCAATTAGCAGAATTGCAAATGATTTAAGTGCCCACTGAGGAAATCCAACCTCCCTCTGAAACATGTACATACAATCACTCCAGCACATGTGCCTCACACACTGTCCACGCTGCATTTGTACAGCTCACACAGCTCTCTGATAGGGAGTTAGTGTTACAAAAGCGACTACAGGAACTGTTTCAAATCGCAGACTTTGGGATGTCACTGTGGCATAGCAGCCAACAAAATCCAAACCGCATAACAGTAACATCTCCGGTTTGAATGGTGACAGATCTCTCTGCGTTCAACATGTTTCTGGTACGCCTCCCCTCTGTTTACTGGCAGGATCAAAAAATATATATATACAGTGAACCCTCGCTATAACGCGGTTCACCTTTTTTACAGTGTATGCACGAGCATTGTGCTCTGTCTCCTGATTGGCTAAGGGACTGTAGGCCAATGTCAATCAGTCTCCTCCGTGCCTCGTCTCTGTCCAGTACAGAATGCGTTCGGCTTGGCAAATTTACATGTTTGCATATTGTCTCCACGACAAAACCCACAATGTCGACAAAACGTTCTGCACCGACAAAGACACCTGCACCACGGCCTTCAGTAGAAAAAGACGCTACAGCGGAGCGGAGTCAGTCGGAGGAACTGTGAAATACGCGTCAGTCACAATGTGTCCAACCGTGTAGGTTGATTATTAAAATGATTATTTTACAGTACAGGGGGTCCTCGAGTTACGACGGTCGCAAATTACATTGTTTTCGTGGTTACGACACATCTCCCGTGAACTTCCTTGTTTCGGCTTAAGCGGTTTGCCCCGTAATTATGTACAGACTTCGCACGGGAACTAGTTGGTGAGCGCTCTCTCTGTCTCTCAGCGCGCCTGCCGGCTTTTTTTTTCTCCAACACCTCCACAGCTGTATTTACTTATATGAAATGGCCGGCCGGCCAGCTGGCGGGGGGAATGGGGGGAGGTGCAGCGGCAGCCGGTAAGGAGATGCACGCGGACACAGATGCGCTCGGGGTCGTGGCGATACCTTAGGTTTATTCACAACACAGGCTCTACACAGTTGATATCAGAAATCTTAAGGAAATGCTCATTACACTCGCGATATCAACCCCTACAGTGACAGTAGGGTGGTGTTATAGCGACATCTAGCGGCACAATGTATGCACAATGCCACAATGAATGTATGTTCCGACTTGCGTCGAAATTCGGTTGCGACACATTCTCAAGAACGGATCTCCGTCGTAACATGAGGACCCCCTGTATTTCTAAAAACTATCATAGTTATTTGTTAGAAAACACTTCTATTTTTATTTCTTAAACAAATGCTTGGGCCTGAAAACAGGTTTTGATCTTTGGTTTCGTTCTATAGTACTGTATAATAATTGTAAAAAATAAAGCTGACTACTTCGCAGATTTCGCCTATCACGGGTTCTTTTTGGAACGTAACCCCCGTGATAAACGAGGGTTCACTGTATCATATCATAAAATCTCAGATTCATCTCGTCTTCATCTCATTGATCTGCACATGGAGTGCAGGAGGGACAATAAGACTGCAGCTCCGGCTTTTGTCCTTTTGCAGGGAGGTGATGCAGCCTTTTGGACGTTCAGCCTGAAGGTTGTGTGCCTCATTGCTGCTGTCAGAATGTTGACACAAGTGCTCCTTCATTTGCTTTCAACAGGACCTCCTGAAAACTCACACCTCCTAGCAACACAGCCGTCTGTCTCTCTCCCCCTCACACACACACACACACACACACACACACACACACACACACACACACACACACACACACACACGCACACACAAGGGAAACATTCTCCCCTCTGGGTCTTCTGACGGGGCCTGGGGTGTGATGTGGTTGGGAATGAGAAACAACAAAGGAACGCCTCTTGCTATTCCGATGTACATCCCATCCTCTCAATTTATGAGATGGTCTCTTTGAATTAGAGGAGGCGAATCAAACACAGCCAGTGATTCTGGAGCGGTTTCATTCATTTGTCATTCCGCCTGCCCGCACTTAGTCTCATTACTAGCACTGACTGGTCCTGGACTAAAAGCATGTGTTTGTTGTCCGACAGACGTGTGTTTGCGTCTGTTTGGGTGTTCAAACGTGCGTGTGTGTGTGTGTGTGTGTGTGTGTGTGTGTTGACTTGGCTTCAGGTAAATAAAATAAAAATAAAAACACACACGCACGCATGGCATTCATTTTAGACGGGAGCCTGAAAGGTCACTCAGATGATGCAGGGGGATGAAAGGAAACTGCTGAAGTTGAGAGAACAAATTAAAATGTGCACTGAAACAGCAAACAG
Organism: Trinectes maculatus; assembly: GCA_016785345.1. Classification (NCBI taxonomy): domain Eukaryota; kingdom Metazoa; phylum Chordata; class Actinopteri; order Pleuronectiformes; family Achiridae; genus Trinectes; species Trinectes maculatus. The sequence continues at coordinate 637,868 of JAFBJQ010000179.1, forward strand.
CAAAAAAAAAGCAACAACAAAAAAAACACATGCACGCGCACACACACACAAATGGGGTGCGTTCACGTCCATTTCCCTGTTTCTCTTGGCTTCCTCTGCAGCATCTCGTTAGAAACCTCGACTGAAAATCATCCAACACATATCTCTTCCTGTCCTCTTTTCTCAAAGCCCAGGGGTGAAACCAGCTATTACACATTTACAAGTCTCAGTCATGGAGAGGTGCTAAGAGGGATTTCTTTGTGGACTATAACAAGTACACCCCCCCTCACCCCCGGCTCCAAGCATTGCTGCAATGCTTTATTTAAAAGAAGCATTATATGACAGAGACAAAACAGAAACGTCTTCTTGGTTGATGGATAAACTATAAGCAAACTGGCTTGATAAGAGGAAATAAGGACAGAACAGGGACATGTCTGAGTTTTCCCTGAATTTGAGCCAAGCTCTGCAGTCAGCTGCGCTGACGCCACAGAGACAGTGGGAGAGATGAGAAGCCGGAAAGAAGTGGGCTACAGAGATTTTAATTCACTGGTATATTATGTCATGGTTGCTACAATATTCCTGCAGTGCATGGCTGCTGTGTTTCCTGATAAACTACACATGCACTGCCAACTGTGCTTTATCATGAGACATGGTTGTTACAGGAGGGATACGGAACTGGGAATAACTGAACCCCTGCAATTGAGATGTTATGACATGACACCCAGAAATAGCCAAACCAAAAAATGTATAACACCCATGTAAATACTCAATTTTATTATTTAATCAATCAATCAATCAATCAAATTGTATTTGTATAGCCCATATTCACAAATTGCAATTTGCCTCATAGGGCTTTAACAAAGAGTACAGGGTGTGACATCCTCTGACCTCTGACCTACACCCTCAACAAGGACGAGGAAAAACTGCCAAAAACATTGTTTGTTAAACAAAAATTGTTTGTTTAACAATGTTAAATTTAACATTTAATTACGCATATTACTACAGTAATGGATTTGACGTCTTCTGTATGTCACAGTTTCTTACCAGCGCATTTTGCAGGACGACACACCTGCATAGTGTTTTCAAGCTTTACATGGGCTGTGATACATCACATGTTTGATGTATCCATTCAGGATACAACCACGGTGTCATAGAAAATATACCATAAAACAAATTTCTCAGTGAGAAGCATATGAAGTGAATCACAGTGAGCGACTCGTTATTACGTTTGGTATGGAATCAAGAAGACGCACACGGGACAACGCGGCTATGGACAGAGCGAGAAGGAGATGACTGTTTCAGTGGCTGTGTGCGCTCACCAGGTAAAGCTGGATGTGTGACAGTACAGTAAAGTGTGTTTTGAGGGAGAGGTGGGTGAACGGGGCAAGTTGCATCAAGCCTGTCAAGCACACATTCCCGTTCCTAAGACTATAAACACATGAGAATAAACGCTTGTTGTCAGGGTATCGTGACTTCAGGTCTGAGATCATCACAACAGACTGGCCACCTGATAGTTATAGAACCATCAGCTTGCTTTATCTAGGTTCAATAAATGTTATTCCTTCTCTTTCTTCTATTTTGTTTCATCTCACTCCCTTTATTCAGTGCACTCCGGAGCGTAACCCCGCTCCTTTACAGTGTGGGTGTTCTGAGAGCTTTGCTGGTAAACCAGAGGATTATCCCAATTGCTTTATGACTAAAGTCTAGTCTGCTATTACGCCGCTTTGTCATTTGGAAATCACATCTTCTCAGTCACGCACCCAGACACACACACAAACACACATAAACACACACACACGCCCTATCCCCGAGGGGTGACGAGAACCTGCACACTGCAGCTGAAGGGGACCCTCATCACCTGCAAAATCCTGAGCCCGGGAAAGCCCCTGATCCACACACACACACACACACACACACATAAACACACAGTGGTGTAAACCTACACTTTAAAAGATACAGTTTGGCTGAATGAGCAGAATGCTATAATAATGTTAAGAGGGTTTGTGCATGTTTCATAACAAAGGGCCCTTTTATTACAATCAGATTATGAAATCCAACATAAATGACTGATCAGAGCTAAATACTAAATACTAGCATAACTTGGATAAGGACTGTGGGGCAGTGAGTGCAGCACTCGGCCTGTGTTACGGAGCTTGACTGAACGCAGCTTAGATCTGACATTGGCAAGCGACATGACGTTTGCTCCTGCTGCACAGACACATTTCACAAGCAGGCTGCTGCATCACTTCCTTCATTTCCAGCCTTTCAACTACAGTCATCCTCGACCACACCTTGTTCATCATGGAGAAAAAAACCCCCTCAGATCCTCAGATCAGGGCCAGCACAGAGTCACCGACCATCTCGTGTCGTTTTCCACTTTTCACCTATACAGATAAACATAAACATGCCCTTGCTGCCCAACATCAATAGTGAGCCTCACACTGAGCAAATGAGCTTTCTATCACTCTTCCCACCCTGAGCGGACACTATCTCTTTGTGCTGTTATGGCACATCTACAGTCTCGGAAAGAGAGAGAGAGAGAGAGAGAGAGCGAAGGATTGACGGAGGGTGGCTGTAAGGAAAAAGAGGAGTGAGGAGAGACGGAGGAAAGAAGATGGCACGAAAAGGAGGAAGAAATGAGTGCCAAGATGTTGCACAACAACCCCCTAGTCTCTCCAACAGGCAGAATTATCATTCAGGGCAAAAACACATCAGCAACGATCCAAAACCCTGGACTCACAAGATACAGCTTAGCACCACCCCCATCCCGAACAGCACGTACCCACACACGCACTCATTGAAGATTTCAGTTGTTTTCATCTCTGAATACATCTAGAATTCATACATAGAACATTTAACATGTTTTTATATGGCGCAAATCACATTAATGTGTGATGTCATCCTCCACAGTTATGCAAAAGTATTAAGATTTGGTTTATCAATATAAACAGCTGATTCAGATGCAATTCAATCATTATTTAAAACTAAAGCCTAAAAAAAAAATACAGACCGCATGATGAGAGTATGCGGTTTGGGTTTCGCTCATACATATGAAGAAGTGTGTTGGCCAGATCAGTGACGTGTCTGTAATTCTTTTTGGACATCAGTGGGGGTATACAGAGGAACACACTCCCAGGCCTTTGTGGTACGATCAGTTTATTATTGCTTTTGTAATCGTTGCGTTTTTTGTTAACAATGAAACGGGAGAGTGAAGCCACAAAGCAACGTAAACAAAATGAGTTAATATAATTAAGAGTTTTGAAAAATGCTTTTTCCAGCCCAGGTTGGAACCATTATTCTACCTCAACCCTCACTTCTGATTCACTTTTCCTTCCTACTAAATCTATGTCGAGACTCTGTGGGGGAAAGGGCCAAGAACTTTCTGTCCCCAACAGGAGGACCTACTTTCAAACGCTGCCCTGCCAGGTCTGGCACGTCAGAGTAGCGGCCTTTGCTTCGCTGTTGCGTCTCTGCACGATGTGGAAAGTTAAAAGGCTGTCGTCTGGCCTCAGGAGCACTTCAAAAAGCCCAAAGCAGTGTGAGGCACTGCAGCACAAGTGACTGACACACACAGGCGGTCAATGGCTTGTGCGTCTGAGTGTACCGTGTACACGCGGGTTGTTGCGCAGTTGCAGGTTGTTTTTCGTGCACTTGCATGAGTGTGTTTGTATGTGTGTGTGGGTGTGTGTGTGGGTGTGTGGGTGTGTGCTGGACGAGGGGAGGCCTATTAAAAAGCTGCCTGAGGAGAGGGCTTTCAGTTGGGAATCTGTGGGGGGGCAGGGAGGATGGCGGGGCCATTGTGTGTCAGAGTTCCATCCTGAGAGCTGGAATTAGAGCCTTTCTCCTCGGCGCGGCAGGAAGACTCTGTACCACCTCCGACCTCGTGTTTAATTAGAGCTACTCTGGAGAGACAGCCGAGGGAGAGAGGAGACGGAGCAACGCGAGTGATGAGGATTATAAAGAGACAAATGAATAGAAAAAAAACGTCATCATCGAGTGACAGAGAGGAAAAACTAGATTCAAACTGCTCGGGGGGGGGGTGACGGTCTGATTGGAAGTGTAATGAGGTGATTGTTAACAACATGATGTGAAATATTATAAAGGTTAGCTCTGGTGGGAAAGGGAGTGCCATGGAATTACACAAGCAGCTCACATGACTAACTCCCATGGTGCACTGGTGTTTCACTTTAACTGGATTCCTAACATTAACAACGTCAGGGAGTGCATCATGTGTGTGTGTGTGTCTCTGTGGAGGTTGGAGTGCAATCAAATTAAGTAAACAAACATTAATGGATGATAATGAATGTGAGCGTTATCTCCAAACAGGGTGTCCATTAATATTGATGATTGTTGTTTTGTTTTTTTATCCCAGTGCATTACAAACCAAAGCAACATCAATATTTGTCGGAGCAAATGAGTGCAGGAATGTACATGAACCAGTGATTGGATAAGTAAATGAATAGATGGCTGAGATAAACACAGGCTGCTGTGTCACCGGCTGCTGATCTATCTGTTCAGGCTTGTAAGGATCACTTATGCTAAGTGGGCTGATTGTGATTGGACGTAGAAAATGTGTCAAGCTTTGTTCCACAACAACTCATTCTGCTTCACAGTTAATGCCATGAAAGGCTGCAGGTAAAACTGGTTAGCGTTCAAAAGAGCTGCTTGTTTGTTTACTGCCAGTGTGATCAAACGGTGTGTGCGTGCGTGTGTGCATGCGTGTGTGCACGGTTGTGAATTTCAACACCTTTCTTTACATAAATAAAATATTATATTATATTATGCTTATGATTTCTGTGACTGCCAAGTCATAACACTGTAAAGCAATACAGGGGAAACAGGGCCTAATATCACGGGCATAACATCACAGGACTGGGTCGACAGTACACACACACACAAACACACACAGTGTGCGTTTGTGTGTGTGTGTGTTATCCCCTTTCTCTCCCCGGTGTGTCTTAATCCTGCCGTCTGCTGTGGCTCCACCTGATCAGCCTGATCATTCACTTGTAACAGGCCCAATTCTTTAAAAAAAAAAAAATTTTTTTTAGAACGCACAAACAAGCACAGGTGCACAAATGAAGATGAGCGCAGACATACAAACACAGATGCTGCACAACACACACAGTCTGAAGACAATCTCAGAAGGCAAGAAAATAAACCAGCTGACAACTTGGTCAGTCACAGGGAAAATATCCCATCATAGCCTGCAGTTAACCAGTGTCACGTATCGCTTCACACGGCCAGCAGCAAACACCGGCTTGTTAAATGTGAGGTGCACACACACACACACACACACACACACACACACAAACCATAATATAAACCCAAAATATATAATTATAATGAAACCACTCGAGTGATTCAGAGGTGAATGAACAAATGCAAATGTGGGGTAGAGCCATGGGGAAGGAGCTGGGGTTCCCATTCAGTGCTGAGAGATCTGAAGCAGTGATCATGAGGTGTGGAGAGCCACAGTGACTTTATCTGTGCAGGGGACCTGGCTGACTGTGACTGACTCCCTCAGGCTGCAGATAAGACTCAGCATTGTGCACGTGCACGTGTGTGTGTGTTTGTGCACGAGCGTTCACGTATGTGCGGCTCACATTTCTGTATAAGTGGACATTTTAGAAGGTCAACAGTGTGGCCATGTTTTAATCCGTGCTTTAATTGTGTCGACAACTCTCAGATGAATTTTGTTTCATTTCCAGGGATCTCCAGTGTTACTGTGGCAACGTTTATACTCAGCACTGCCTCCTCAGGCCGGAACTGGGATTTTAACTACCTTTAAAATTTAAGGCAAGACATGTTCAATTTAAAATGGTGATTTTTAATTCTCCGATCAAACAAGTATTTTTTTCTCTTTTTTTTACCATACTAGAAACAAGAGCGTGCAACACGGTTGAAAACATTTCATTACCTCTGGCATCAAGCTGAAGTATAATTCCCTGGTGGCATCCTAAAATTACCGAGACCACAAATCCCAGCTCAGCACAGACCACATGGGAAGCCCTCATAAAGAACTGTGGTTGCAGTTTGGACAAGGAGAATACAAACAAACTTTGTCAAGCGATTCCCTCTCTCTTTTATTGGCATAACAATCCTCTTCCAGCCCGAGGCCAGGATCCTCTTTGTTTACACCCCAGCACATGGTCTTCTACATGACCCCACCTGAAGCCAGGGATTCATATCTTTTATGGAGCTCTAGCGCTCTAGCGCCATAAATTCCAGCGGATAACTGAAAACAAAAGAAGTCATTCCTACAATTATGGGAACAAGAGCTTATCTAAGACTTAACTTTACTGCCTGCTGCATATCTGTCTGTTATGTGATTGCTAGCTTAAGATCACAATGCTTCTCCCTGAAACACAACATGGAGGTGGGACAAATCATAGATAGAGCTAACAAGTTAAACATCTCTCTCAGAGCAGACTTAAAATTAGCCACATCAGCTGATTCATACCAATGAAACATTCCCTGTTCCAGATAAATAAATAAACAGTTTCTGGATGGAAAATATAGGAAAGGACAGATTTCTGTTGTCAATAAATGCATGTGTCGATTTGGTGGAATGTGGTAATGTGACGTACAACACACAAAAGCAAGGGCTGGTCCAACTCATCTGCTACGCACACACAACCCTGAATCGAGGTTAGATGAGATGGTTTGAGTGAGGCCATGCATGATGATCCTACACATGTGGTTAACCCATGTATCCTCAGCGGAGAAGACAAGGTTCGACAGTGAGTGTCTGGTTTGTGTTTCTTAACATCTAAATCAGAACTGTGTGCTGACTCGTCCTCTAGACTTAACCAGTGCTACATCCTCCATCCGACCAATCTACTTCCTGTGCTCTGCTGTATGTGGTAACTTTAGCCCGAGGACATAAAACCACCATGTTATTGTCACTTGGCACGTTATGTTACACACCTCCGTATCAGATGATTGTCTCTCCTGCTCTTCTCTTCTCTGCATCAGTCACATATTGCAAAAACTCTGGACTCACATATCAACTTTTATTATTAAAAAGTATTTCTCCTTTTCTCTCTTATATGTTAATGCAAAACACAAACACATACATGGATACAATTAATAATATTGCATAATATACATATAAAAATACTCTCAGCCTTTGGTTCATACTACAGGTTGAGTGACTATATATGTCAAATATTATTGACTATTTCTGTCATTATTCAAGCAAAGCCATGTGGCCATGTCCTGGTGCTGCCTGCTGGGGCACCAGAAAATAAGACAAACCTTCCAGTGACTTTTATTAGTCAACCAAATGGCAGCCACAGCTTGTGGACACACTGTGCAGGGAAGCCCGGGCAGGCCGCTGACAGATGGTCGGGATGAACAGGGAACTGTTGACACTGCGCGCTGGATTCAGGAGAGCACATTCAGCATAACGGCACAGAAAGATACACAGAGAACCCAAAGCTTCTGTTGTGTCACTTTAGACACATATAAATCCCCAGTGGATGGATACACACACATACACACACACACACACGAGACAGAAAAATACGATGCCAGCAGGAAAAGACAAGCAGGGACACGGCAGCCTGGAACCTATCTGCTCCAAACACCCTGGGATGTGCGCACGTTTCTCACTCACATTAATTTCTAGTTTTTCTCAACTCTGTCTTACGAGCTTTCTCCCTTACATCAAAATCACAACAAAAACACAAACATTAGCCCCCATGAACGGCGACGTAATGCCTCCTTTGCGTTTTTTTTTCTTTGTCCTGTGAGTTCTGTGCAATTAAGCAAATGGGTCATTAATGAATCGCCGCAGGCAACAGGTCACACGAGGAGCTAATCAGACAGAACGGATGGACTGCTAGGAGAGTGCATGACACACAAACACACAAACACACACACTCACACACACAGGGCCACTTTAACAAACTATTGACATTTCTGAAAAGTGAGCCGCCAGCAAGATGTGCATGAATAAAATGAGAGAAAATGGCAGGAGCTGATGAAAAGCAGCTGGATCATTGATTCATTTTGTCAGACTGTGCTGAGTGGCAGATTCCGTCCAGAAGGAAACTTTGGCTGAAAGCTTCCCTCAGGCCATCAACGCACAGAGGGGTTTTTTCCCCCCTCACGGTGTGATAGTACACAGCCTTGAGACCAAAGACTGCTGACAAATCATTTTAGTGAAACGTATACACAGAGGACTACTGATGGGAAAACCTCACCGGATTTGTATAGACTGGATTTATGCACAGCAGCTTGGTTTGACAACGACAGTGCTGATCCCAGACCAGTGCATGTTCAGTGGACGTGTTCCTCTCTCAGACCATTTTTGCTTTAATGGTTGTTTTCTCTTAAGGCACAGAGAGCATCTATTTTATATTTTTCTCTGGTTCGTTTCTCCTCCTTCACTTCTGATTGTGTGTGTGTTTGTGTGTGTGTTTTTTTTTTCAATAGAGAAGTTGTGGTAGGACTGAGCTAATAACATGCACAAATGTTGGGAATGTTTGGAATCCGTACCAGCAGAAGAGAAAACCAAATGTCAGACACATTTGGTTTTCTCTACACAGCAGAAAGTTAAGAACCAAGTTTGGCAGCAACAGAATTACTAATATTTGATTGATTCGAATAATTTTAAATTAAAATATTCTAATAATATTATGAGTTATCAATTATCAAAGTAGTTGCCATATAACACCAAATCAATTGCTTAACTCTTAACTTCTGATCTACATTTAAATGATTTTAAAAAACTTTGTTTCGCCGATCCTGCCAATACTACCGGTACTTGATTTCTGTTAGAAGAATGATATATTACAATTTCACCAGCAGATGGCAGGCCTGTAATTGTTACATTTGGCAGCTCAACCACATTATTTGTGAGTTTAAAACTGGTTACACAAAAGCAGATTTTATATAAGGGTATAGGTCATTTTCAGTATGGCCTCGAACCATTGTATGCAACACAGGCGACTATGACATCACTTCCTTCCTCTGCTACTGAGTCAGGGGGAAGAGGCGCCTCATCCTCAGACATCCTCTGTTTTCCTTTATCCTCACATGATGGCTGCCTGCTCTTTGACTGTCTGTCTGCAGGAAAACAGAAGCAGCGAACAGTGAGCCGGCCTGTGTGTCAAAGGACAAGACAGGACAAGGCGGGCAGGTGGGAGACAATCGCACAGGAAGTGAGTCCTTTTGTCCAGCGCATCCAGCACTATCAGATCTGCCAGAGGGACAAGGGACAAGAAAAGAAACAGAGGACTGACAACACACACAGAGGCTCAGACGCTCACCTGGACCTACCTGTTAGTATTGGGGGGAGGGGGGGGTGATGATGAAATGTGAAGTCAACTCTTCCTGGTTAGATAATACTGACAGCAAACATCCCCCAGGCACTCGTCAATATTTGCACTTCACTGAGCCAATGAAATACTAGTGATGTTTCGTTTGGGGGTGGGGTGGGGGGGGGGGGGGGTTACGTAAACTAGGGAGGGGGGGGGGGGGTTTACGTAAACTAGGGATTGTAATAGTTGACGTAATCAGTAAAAAGTCGTTCTCGTTGCATCGTCTGATGGATTCATTTGGGTCTTGCTGCACTTTTGTAATCAAATTTTATCCCTTCATTTAGATAATTACTGAAGAGGCTGGGACGAGAGAGGCTGAGACCAACCCCTGTAATTTAATTAGGGAGCCTTTCCTTTCCTTGCTGATGCTGCTCTGCAGAGGGTGGAGTGCTGCTTCAGCGAATGAGACACACCGCGTCTAGCCACAAAAAAAAAACTTCACTCGGGCCATTAAGGTGAACAGCCAGTGAAGTATTTTGTCGAGATTTATTACTCTGTATTTTCTACTCAATTAAGAAACTGGCCTCGTGCCTTAAGACCGATAACTAAAGCTGCTCAGACCATGCAGTTTTACCTTCAAATTCATCGGCAAGTAGCAGTTTCTCCACCAGGTGGCGCAAGGCAATCCTAAACCTGAACTCATTCATTATTTAAACATTGAAACATATTTGAACAGTCACATGTCTCCAGCCAGGTTTACTCCCTGGCAAAGAAAACATTCGATATTTACTATGATTAGATGAACAGATAAGCATGTGGTGCCTCTACAGTAGTTAATACCACTGTTTGATTCCTGTCTGGCACTGAAGGTCAAGTGTGGTATTAGAGTACAGCCGCTGACTTGTATGCCATTAAATGAAAAACCTTCTGACTCCATTTTCTCCTTAACAACTGCAGTAAATCAGAGGAGCACCACTGCAGGGCAGAGTGAGCCTCGAACCCCGGCCTGGCCCTCTGTTCCCTTACTTCACTATTGATTCTCTGTCTCGCTGTGAAACCACTATAACCATGTGACCTATGAATGCTTGGGTCACGGCGCTGACCCGAAATTCAGTCTGGATCTGGCCTCAGAGGAAGCATAACACCAGGAAGAAAAGATCTGTCTCACCCTCCGGGCTCGGCTGTGCAATGCTTCCACTGCTGCCCTCAGCCGTCACTCCCTGTTAGTCTTCCTGCTTTAGTCCCTTCACCTGAACGCATCGTCTGCCTCTGCCTCACTTATACACACATACTAATACTCAGCAACTTTTACAGCTAATGTTATACTGCATTAAAACCTCAAGTGATTTTTTTTTTTAATTAAATAAAATATAGGGAACATGGATGGATAACCAGGCCTGGATCCCCAGGCCTGGATAAAAAGGCCACTAAGCACAGAAACATAATCAATTTCAACTTCAGAAATATTTGATAAATATAACATATAAAATATATATAAAATATATCAGATTTATGATGGTGGGCTGTAGAGCAGTGGTTCACATCAAGAGCATCCGGACTTCTCGAGGATCTTGAGAAACATTCGCCTCCACAGGCTTGAAACAAATAAATAAAACAACTGGATGACTCCATCATTCCACTGCATATGTGACTGCTACCCACATTAAAAGCTTTCATCAGCTGTGCTGAAGGGCCACATGTGAGGTGGGACCCTTGCCTCTAGAGAACATGCAACTTTTACAGTTTATCAGCTGGCTCACAGAAATTACAACTGCAACGTCCTTTTCAGACAATGTGAATGTACTCATGAATCACCACGAAATGACTACACATATATACATATATATATATACACCCCCCCCCCCCCCCCCCATATTCCGCACTGTCACACCGGTGAGTATCTCTGTTTGCTTAGTCAGGCCCTTCTATTTATTCAATATGATGATTATCCAGCTCAAACTCGGGGCGTGTGCAGATCAGCCCCCACCTGCACACAGGTAATGACAGTTTACGAGAAAAAAAAAATCATAACTCTGAAAGTGAGACATCACTGCATGTGCAAACCTGCCTGATGTTGAGAAACACACTGACACATACTCATACTGTACAATTCCATTCCACACACACACACACACATCCAGAAATGAGTGCAATCCTACATGTACATATGCTCATAAGGTTGGCCTCATTTTGAGGGATTTATTGCATTCTAATAAGCATCAATGTGATTTAATACAGAAAGTAACATCAATTTTTAAACAGAACAATTTAAGACTCCTGGAATCTGTAAAACAGTCGTGATAATGATTCAATATTCAATATAGAAAAATATACTAAGTAATATATTACGTACCATAATCAGTATATCCCCACCAGCACACAAAGAAACGCAATATCTCTCGAGCTTTATTATTAACCAAGGGACAAACTTTATCTTGGAACTGAAAGAATCTTAATAAGGTTTCCACAATATACCCATGTGAAATTTAAGAGGTAGGCAACAGGGACTGAATTAATATTTCATATAATTCGCAGGTAAAACCTAGAAAAATAACTTGTACATGAAACTCAATGTAGGGACTGCACCTTTAAATTAGCAGAGTAATATAGCAATATCATTTTTTCCTATCCAACGCTCCAGGTATCATTTTCTTAAATCATCTACAGATATTTATTACACTGCCATATTTCTGCGAGGATTTCTGCCACTCAAAAGTAGCTATAAACCAGCCTGCAATTACAAAGGACTTTGTTTCCATTGACCATATTTTCCTACAGTGTCCCAAGATCTCAGGTGATGTTATGAACTCATCGTCGTCATGATGTGTCATGCTGTGTGTTAAAGGCACAGGTGTGTTCATCAGGGCGTGTTTGTAAATCCAGCTTGACACTCAGAATGGAAAAACCTGATCAGAAAGGTGTTGAATCAAGGAAGATGAATAAACTCTGTTATGAATCGAAAAGATCTGCTTAATCAGCAATCATGTGAGCAATGGAAGCTAAAAAAGCTCTTGCTGAACCTTGATCTTGGTTTCAAACAGATGTCCTACTTCTTTGCTTCACTCGTTTCCACCCAAACCAGTGTGTTCATGCAAAACAGACATTTGACACTGGTATCACTTGACTACTCAGTTTTCAGCAGCAATTCTAACCATCCAAAGGAAACGATGTGAACGTGCCCCATAATTACTAATAGCTGCATACTTGCACCAATGCAGACAAAAAGACAATACAATGATATAAGAGCTAATCAGACCTTATCAATTAAATCTGGAAGTCCGTTTAATGTTTTTCATCATGTTATTGTTGCACGCCCGCACAGGCTACAGGAGGAACAGTGTACCTACTGACGGAAGATTTGGAATTTGATGTCATTCTGCCGGCTCAGTGCATTCAAGAATAGATTCGTCTCAAACAGCTAATTTGACTGTGTGTTGGTTGCTGTGCTGATTTGTTTTCGTCGCTGTTGTTCATCCCCTCACTGCCTCTGTTTCTCCCTCGAAGGCCCTGTTGTCATAGCGATGCTGATGTCTCTCTGGGTCAGGGCTCAGTGGGTCAGTCAGTGGGACTTCATAGAGGGCTTCTCCTCCTGCCACTGTGATCACAGTGACATCTGGTGGCGAATCGGCAGACATGCTCTCTTTTGTTTCCTCCTCAACCCCCAGTGCCTTCAGGATGTCGCACTTACACATGGGGCAGGTCCTCCTCTCCAGCAGCCAGGGCTCGATGCAGCCTTTATGGAAGATGTGGTCACATGTAAGCACTGTCACCACCTCGCCTGCCTTGTAGGATTCAATGCAGACGGCACACATATGGACATCAGAGCTGGTTATCTCGTCCTCTTTCTTAAGTGTGCGTACTTGTAGCCTCCCAATCGCCCTCTTGGCCTCCGATTTCAGCCTCCTCTCGCTGCGCTTGTGCATTCTCAGGTTGTAGAGGCGGTTTGCCGAGATGAACACAAAGTAGGCGATTGAGGCTGCTGTCACAATGAAGAAGGCGATGGACAGGAAGTAGAGCCAGTAGGTGTCCATCCAGGGTCCATGGGGGCTGCCCACTTCAATCATCATAAGCACATTTGTCCCATTCTTCACCAGCCTGACAACCTCCATGCCCTGGCTATTACCAATCATGATAGCAACCGTACCAGCCGCATCTGCGTGTGACATGTGACTGGTGCTGTTACCGCTGCCGTCCACATTGTACACCACCACGCCAACTGCTCCTTGACGTTTGGCAGCGTTGATCTTCTCACTGAAGGTACAGTTGCCCCGTTTGACCAGGGCGATCCAGGGTGGCGAGCTGGAATTGCGGTTGTAAACCGGATCCGGGCCACAGCCGTTGGGGTCGTCTTTGGGAAGCATAACAATCCCCGAGACTTTCTCTAGGGGCGAGTGACGGCCGTACAACCCGCATTCACAATACCTGTCCACAGTCTCATTGTTACTATCATAGCTTATTTCCACCATGGCTGTCCAAAACACGAAGGCAGCCGAGCAGTGAAAAACCCCCGACAGACACAGCAACAGAAGCACAGAGTGTTGTGTTGTCTTACCCATGGCAATGCTTGTCTTTAAAAAAAAAAAAAAAAAACAGGAAGCCCTTTGTTAGGGTCTTTAGCTTCTTTTGAAACAATCCTTTATCAGTCCCAGTTCCTGGTTTGTTCAAGCCCCAGCGTTCTCGGTCGAGCTACAGTTTCAGCCAACCTGCAGTCCGCGGTAATTTGATAAAGCGGCTGTGGTAACACAACACGAGGTGCGCGTCAGCCACTCACCTCTCGTTATCTCCCTGAACCTTGAACAGAGAGCAATCCTCGGAGAGGGCGGCGTACTGGTATTCAACAAGTTGAAGTACACAAACACTCGGAGCTGTGCTGTCTCCAGAGGCAAGGAGCAGCGGAACAAGAAGGCAGGACGCGATAAGCAGACGATACAGAGTCGTGGACTTAGGTCAGCCACACTGAGCGAGCCTGTAAAACTGCAAACACAGCTGACATTTCCTTGTGTAATTATGGGCATGGCAGCTCCTCCCGTTTGTCTGGTCCTACCTGTTTTCCTCCCCCTTAGAGTGTGTGACCTAGATCATCGCTGTGAAAAGCAAACTGACAACAGTAACTCCCCCACCTTGTGTCACTACACAGTGTGTAATCCTGCAACACTTTTGTGTTTTTTTGTTGTTTTTTTTACAGAAATGCATGATAAATCTGTCCGTTTGATCGCACAGCTTTGGACACATAGAGGCATTGAGAGAACCTTATTCCACACAGCAAGCATCCCACTGACAACTGAGCTGGGCCAGAGCAGTGTCAAGTTTCCATTGTATTTTCTTACACTCAAGTGAAAGCACATACACACACAGAGAAAGAGAGAGAGAGAGAGAGAAAAGGATCCAATGACAATGATAATGAGATGGAAATGTTTCATGCCAAGCACAACAAACACAAACACACACACACACACACACACACACACACACACACACACACTACAAGTCTGTCTACAATGCCTTTCAATTCTATATCTCACGTGGGACAAAAATCTGTACCAGTAACCTGGTATTTAGTTTGGCTGCAGCTCACAGGACTTGATAACAACAACAATGGTGCTATGACCCTTAAATTCCTACAGTCGTACTAACCTGTAGTCACAGCAGAAAGCAAGATGCAATGAGAAAACACATACCACACAACAAGCAGGCTAGTTGTTTTGTTTTTGTAGATAAAAATATTCCATGATGATGATGGAATGAATTTATGAACCATTACTAATTATCCTCTCAGACTGATTGAGGGTCAGGTCAAAGACACGTTACAAAATCATGAGTCACTCAGAAATCAAGGCCAAAACAGCAACAAGTGACTTAAGTTTATCAAAAACTCTGCCGGGAGCCGGGAATGTCATAGTTTAGAGATGAAACATAATGAATACATGTAAAACAAAATACAAAGAAAGGAAATCACAAGTTAACAAGTACCATAACTTTTTGCATGCAAACATGCATAAAGATACGTGCAGGCAACAAAATTGTAAAATAATCGAATTGACCTAAACTCAGCTGAAAGGTCACGCTCTACACTAAGCAAGGAAAAAGTGCCATTATGATATGAAATGGTAATAGGGAAGCCTGTTGTAAGGCAATGAAAACAAGGACAGCGTATTTTAAACCTTAAAACAGGATGCCTTCAAGAGACAGAAAAAACACAAAACTATCTTATGATGCCACACAGGGGCGCCATTTACTAGCTGTTGTGTATTTTGTGTTAGTGAAACAACACAGTTGTACGTTTACAGTGAAGTGAAGGATCAGTGAATAAAGAGATGAGCAAAAAGAAAAAGGGAAAAAGAAAAGTGACTCACCAGCTGATCAGCCAATATGTGACTCCACATGTGTCCTGAACGCATCGCTGTCTGAAAGTGCTGGTTTGTGGATTTTGGGGGAAAGTTGGGGCATGTCCAAACAAGTCCCACACACCCACACACACACACACACACACACACACACACACACACACAGGGGTGTGTAGGGGTACTGACCTCTTCAATGCTTAAGTGCAATGACTGCAAATGCTCAGTGTCTGATGGCATTGATGGTGATGGTGGTAGATGATGATGATGGTAGGTGATGGTGGTAGATGATGATGATGGTGGTAGGTGATGATGGTAGATGATGATGATGGTAGATGATGATGGTGGTGGTGATTAGGCTGGTTTAAGTTCATTCCTACTGCACATCAAACAAAAACAACCAGTTGCTTGTTCTTCATCACAGGCCAGAGAGAAACCTGGTGGTTGTCTCCAGGTGTCACGTGTCTCTGAAGGCTCCTCAGGACAGCCTGCCTCAGTGGTGATTTAACCACTCATCAGGTTTAACATATGTCTGTCTGTCATATCACCTCTGTCTGTCACGATGCTCCACACTGTGCTTTTACTCCCCGCAGCACTCTGTCGCCAACTAAAGACACAACGCTCTGGCCCTCGTTTCAAATGTGACGACGCCATTATTGTTGTCAATGATGACGCGTCGCCGTTGCGTGTGTGATCTCTTCACCCTGCGTGACCCGACAGGCGCGCGCGCACACACACACACACACACACACACCCGAGGACCCGTGGTGATAACAGGTCCCACGGCGCCCCGATGATCGGAAGAGTTGTTATGTGTCATAATATAATGAGATCCAATGAGAGGTGATCAGATGTAAACGATGCGGAGTGTGTCGTTGTGTTGTTGTGTTGTCTGCACGGCGATACACTGTTTGCAATTAATATAAAAAACAAAAAATAACATGAACAATATGTTATTTTTAACATTAACAAATAACAATAACAAGGCCACATCTTTATTTACCACTTTATTTTCTCAAATCACAGCAAATAACACAACAACAACAAAAACAACAATAATAATATTTATTTATTTATAACAATTTCAGATTTTTTTTCCCTGATAGATAGATAGATAGATAGATAGATAGATAGATAGATAGATAGATAGATAGATAGATAGATAGAGATCACATGGGGGGGGGTGGGGGGGGTATCCATATTCAGGGATGGAGTCCAGCTGTTCTGTTCTGATGCAGCTCTGGCTTCGGGCTGTTCAGGTCGACTGGAATGACTCGCAACTCGTGACCCCCCCTTTCTTCCTCTCTCTCTCTCTCTCCCTCTTTCTTTCTTTCTGTCAGACTTTAAAAGACCATTTCTCCCCCTGTAATCTCTCACTCTCTCGCTTTCTGAGTGTGAGCGTGTGTGTGAGTGTGTGTGTGTGTCGTAGTGTAGCGTTCGATGCCGCCTCAGACCACAGTAGTTCACGTCAGACATATGACCCCTGGGAATAAGTGCTAATTCGGCCTGACCGCATCAAACGACCATGAACGCGGCTTCACCTCTGCAGAGGAAGAAGAGGGGAGACTTTGTGCCGTACTTTCTGGGATTTGTCATATTTTTGTACTGTACGGTGCATCTTGTGTCATTCACTGCAAACACGGCGCTGGAAGCCCACCCTGCCAGGGTGCGCCGGGCTCTTGGTAAGAGTGTGTGTGCGTGTGTGTGTGTGTGTGTGTGTGTGTGTGTGTGTGGGGGAGAGTCACCATGTCTCCTTCCTTTATTGTGACATCTGGACGTCCTTCATTGAAGCAGGAATGTTGGCCTTTAATCAATACATTCTTCCTCTCAGTGCTTGAGTATCTTTCCTCACATTTTCATCAGTCTGTTCACACGGTTTCGGGTTTGTGTGTCTAGGTGTGTTTGTGACAAAGGGAGACATTGGGGTCAGCACCATCGTGGGATCAGCAGTCTACAACCTGCTGGGAATCTGTGCCGCATGTGGACTCCTGGCCTCAATGGTATGTTCCCACAATACTCAGGAAGCCATTACCTGACTGTTTGTGCATAAGCGTGAAACCTTTACTTTGTCATGGTGTTGTTGTGTACATTGTGCTGTCGGAGCTATAAATCGTTCATTTTTGCTTCCTTCATCAGGCAGGGCGCCTCACCTGTTGGCCACTGTTCAGGGACTGCCTGGCATATGCTATCAGTGTTGCAGCTGTTATTGCTATCATATCAGATAACAAGGTGTACTGGTAAGTGTGCGTGTTTATTTCTATGCACTGACTCAGGATATTACAGTATAGCCAGTATTACATATCGTCAAACTTTATGCCACCCACGAGTTGTTTCCTGTGCCTCGTGACCCTGGCGATAACAACTAAGCAAAACAGGCATCATAAACACAACAGTTACAGAGGCATTATTAATGGGCGGAGTTTACAAAAGATTTGCTATTGTGGAGATATGTATATATACTGTATATATGTATATATACATATGTGTGTGTGTCTATCTATCTATCTATCTATCTATCTATCTATCTATCTATCTATCTATCTATCTATCTATCTATCTATATATATATACAGTGGAGATATGTACGTATATATAATGTACACACACACACACACATATATATGGATGGGATGTGGTCCTGACAGTATGTTTTGTGTTTTTCTTACAGGTATGACGCTGCCTCTCTGTTGCTGATCTATATTGTGTATATTGTGGTTTTGTGCTTTGACATTCGCATCAGTGAGTTTGTCCTGCGGAAGCTGAGCCCTTGCTGCACCTGTCTGGGTCAAGGATCCGGGGAGAAGAATGAGACACAGGCTCTGATGGGCTGGAGCGACGACACCAGCCTGCGAATCCACAGTCGCTCCAGAACTGATAGTGGCATCTTCCAGGAGGACTCCGGATACTCTCACCTGTCCCTCAGCCTGCACGGTCTCAACGAGATTCCCGAACGTAAAAAGTGCTTTCTTCTGATTGAGTGGGGTCCATGACCCTTTGATGACATATTACATGTTTATTCATGACCCGTTTGCTTTGCTTACATTGTAGAAGAGCAGAAAAGTGTTTTCGCTGTGCCAGAAAATGACCTGAAACGGATCTTCTGGGTTCTGTCCCTACCCATCATCACTCTGCTGTTCCTGACCATCCCTGACTGCAGGAGGAGGTTCTGGAAACCGTGGTTCATGGTGACCTTCATCATGTCAGCCGTTTGGATTTCGGGTTTCACATACGTGCTGGTGTGGATGGTCACTGTTGTTGGTAAGATTGCTGTTTCAGCTTTGGCATGTGTACCTTTCCTCAGCATTCAGAGTTTGATTGCAAGTGAGAGTCGTCTCATTGCTCTCTGAATCACAAGTGTTTGAAACCTGAGAAAAACGTCTGATTTGCAGAGTAGAATCACATGTTGGTCTGCTGCCTCATTCCTGAGATACCATTGTCCAGGAAAGTTAAGAGGGGGTCTTATTGTAGCTCCAGTGGGCCATGTGCCTATCCAGCCGCAGGATTACAGCCCCCTGGTAAACCAAGCATGTGAGCAATGGCCGTATGTCGAGAACAACCCAAAGGCACATGCCCAAGAACAGCCCCACTCTCATCCCCTCCATCCCCAGCTGAGACGTAAACTATACAACTGACTTAAGATCAGGCTGAAAGCACAACCTCATCATGTGACAGTGGTCGTTGTACTGAAGCATAATGAGATTATTATCCTGTAGTAGTCAGATAGTCTCACATGGAAGAAAAGTTGAGTCTTATGAAAGCTCAGATGGGGGGGGACCCAACGAGTACAACGAAAAATACAGTGGGGGAAGCAGACGTTTGGTTAAAATAATATTTTTTAAAATGTGTTGTTTTTTTAATTTCGACATTATTACTATAATAAAATAAAAATGAAATCATGAAGAAATAGAACATTACTGATTAATCTGGATTGACGTTTTCTTGTTGGGTGAAAAGCAGTCTGGCTGCATATAGAGGAACCTTGTTGTCAGACATGATCAGCAGCTGTTTGAATCCTTGCTCGATGCAGCCTGTTGAAGGCCTGTCTGACTTTACTTCCATATTATCTCACTCTCAAGGCGAGACCCTTGGCATCCCCGATACAGTAATGGGACTCACTTTGCTTGCTGCTGGGACCAGTATCCCTGACACTATCGCCAGTGTGATGGTGGCCAGAGAAGGTAAAACTCATAGCTCGTCACATTTTTTAAAAATAAAAATCAAATCAGTGATCTATTATTTGTCAAAACAATACATTTGAATATAATTTATAAACAACTACACTTAATTCCTAAATAATACCTAATATTTAGTCGTGGCAGCTCAACACACCAGTCTACTAGCGAACACTGAGTTCTCTTGATTAAACTAAAAGTGGTATTTAAAAAAAAGTGTATTTTTGTGTGTGTGTTTTAAGAACAAGTATATGTTTTGCGATTCACAGGGAAAGCAGACATGGCCATGTCCAACATAGTGGGTTCCAATGTTTTCGACATGCTCTGTCTGGGCCTCCCTTGGTTTATCAAGACTGCCTTTGTGGACACCAGCAACCCCGTGGAGGTCAACAGCACTGGACTGGTCTTCATTTCCTGCACACTCCTCCTCTCGATTGTCTTCCTTTTCGTAGCTGTTCATATAAACGGATGGAAACTGGACTGGAAGCTGGGAGTGGTTTCTCTCAGCTGCTACATCGTCTTTGCCACTCTGTCCATCCTGTATGAGCTGGGGATTATTGGGAATAATCCTATAAGAATGTGCAGTGACTGAAATCTGACCTACTCAGGACTGAAGCCATATTTACTTCAACTATTTATCCAAAAACGCAACAAAAAAGGTCAAAGTTTGATGAAGTTATTTTTTTTAATTTGTCAAGACAAGGAGACACGGTCCCACTTAATAACTGGATATTGTGCAATGGAAGGCACGTCTAGCCACATCTCAGGAAGGATGATCTCTGTAATTCACCAAAGGTGGAAATGTACCAAAGATCATTTTCTTTTGTGGACCTTCTTAGATCCAGGCCAGTCTGTTATCAGTCAGCCAAGACCTGTTATCTCAATCAAAGCCGTCGTCCATCCCAGTCATGGCCCGGAAATGGAAATTGAGTTATTCCAGGAGGGACAACCAAGTTCAGATCAATTAAAAATTGTCAAGTCAGTGTCATCAAATAAAAGGTTTAAACTAAACCCCTTTGGCCTTGTCCCTCTTTTTAAGCAGGTGTGTGAAAACAAAAGAGGCACAATCTGCACAGTCCTGATAAGCTTTTACGAGCAAATCCTTATTGCCTTTAAGGTGGTGGAATGAGCCATAAATCCTGAAAAACAAAAAAATTCCACCTGCCTTCACTAACCTATAGACAGAAACATTGACTCTTTATCAGTTGTTCATAATTAACTTAAAGCTACAAACTTCAAAGACTAATCTATACTCCATGCTACCAACATTACGAAAAGTAACAATTCAACCCCAATAAAACAATGACAAAGTTTTGAATTTAGAAAACCATCCTGTGATTAGTGTTTGAGACCTTTCATGATTAAATGCATCTGTTCTGTTTTTCTTTGTTCCAGTTGTTGCCTTCATAATTGGTGCAGAATTTCATAACTTTCAAAGTGGCCACTGTATGGCAGTGCTGAGCCATTACAGAGCAACACCCAAGTCCATTGAACACAGCGAATAACTGAACTCAGAAGACTTTTTAACAACCAAATTTAAAAATGAAAAAGTTTATTTACTCAATAAACTGCCTGACAAATTAAAAAGGGTTTACAAAACAGAAGATAAGAGAATTGTGATGTATATTTATATATATAAACAAACATATGAAACAGTGGACACATGATGACATGAAGATATTGTGTTTTTAAAACAAAACAAAAGCTCTTTAGCAAAAGGGCTGAATGTGGAAGTGTGTTAGAATGACTTCTACAAAAGCTTTAGGCATTGCGGTCAATGCGCACATCAACCTCTCGGCCATTAATCTTGGTTCCATTCATCATCCTGCAGGCCTTCTCAGCACTCTCTGCCGAGTCAAATCTCACTGTTCCACAGCCCTTTGACTTCCCGTTCTCCATCTTGATCTCAGCAAACATTACCTGGCCTGCAGTACACAAAAACAAATATTGAATGTATACTGAAAGCACAATATTTCACTGCGTGCAATTAAATGTAACTTTTTGGCGTCCTTATGTCACTTCAATCCTTTTAGGAATGTTAATGTTTGAGTTGTATGCTCTCTGTAATTTCTCAGTTTGTGCACACGCAGCCAAAATGTGATCATTACTGAGGAAAAGACCTACCGCAGTGACTGAACTTCTCCTTCAGCTTTTGCCATGTAAGATCATAGGACAGCTGCAACACACATTGATATTTAAATCAATTTACTTGAAAGAAAACAAACACGCAAATAGAAAGTACACCACCATGTTAAACTCAACATGAAATACAAATTTACAACATCAATACCATTAATTAATGAAGCAGTCATGAGTGAGGTAAACTCAGAAATGGTTGTATAACTCCAATCCTATTCTATAGACTTCTGATTTAGTGGGCTAACAGAGGGGCCACTTGTCTAACCCACACTTACATTTCGCACAAAGATCTGACAGCCGGCTTTAGAGCCAGAGCCTCTGTCAGACATGCCTCCACCCATGTGGCTCGGCCCCCCTCCTCCATAGCCACCAAATCCACGGTTCATGTCCATTCCTGACATGCCCATACGGTCAAAGCTGGAGCCCATACGGTCCACTGACATATTGCCCATTCCACCACCTGCATTAAACATACACACATTTGCACAATTAGGGAGCAACCAAAACTAATAACAATGTTAACACCGTCCTTGTGCTGCAAAGCCAGATTTTGAATTTATTTTACAGATTTAAACAATACATTTCAAATATGGCATTGTGAAAACAATGAGGTCACACTTTTCACCATTACACAGCTTTTCATAATTCATAAATGTATCCAATGACATGGCACTGGAGTGTGTATTAACATTGCGAACCTGTATCAGCATTCCATTCCTTTAACTCATTAGCTATCACATAGTGTACAATGACACAATGACATTGTTTATACAGCAGGCGCAGAGACTTTGGACCAGTCTGAACTCTTAGTTACCAAACAAACTTAACAAGGAAGGAAGAGCACAGAAATTATTCAATGTATCTTGTGGACACATGACACTTAATTTCACCTATGCTTTTTTCCCCCTTTCATTTTTATTTACAACATGTATGCAAATCAAGTTGAATGACAAGCTCACTGATTAAATACTAAGTGTAACTATACTTTACACTTTAAGATTAATGAACACGTATATGTATGTCCATACATCTGCTAACACTACTCACTTTATTTCACAATATACAACTGATACTTATACAACCTGATATTTTGATTTCTGGGGTATCTAATGCATGACTCTAGAGCTAAATGTAAAACGTCGTGTTTCTTGTGCTAAATAGATATGTCAGATCCAATGGTTCAACATTTTTAAAATTCAGCTGCTGTTAAGTAGTCCTATGGCCACAAAACCATATTTGTTACCATACATCATGACAATGCACAGCATGATATACAAAATTTGAGCAAAAGCAGTATTTGTGCTGAGTCATATTACTTAAGGACAGAGACTACTGGGATAGGATAAAGCTTAATGACTTGCTCTCTCAAAGAAATGTCGTACTCATCCCTTCCGTCAGAATGCTTTGTGGTATAAACTTTCAAAACACTATAAAATTATAAGGCCTTATAACTTTCAAGTGTCAACAGCAGTGAGAGCTCTGTGGCTCTGCTAGAGAGCTATGAGAAGAACTGACATAACAGATAACAGAAAAGGGATGGAATCTCTCATGTACCTAATCCAGTTCCCATGTGCCCCATGCCACCACTTCCCATGCCTCCACCAAAACCTCCACCTTCAGGAAAGAATGCAAGTCAGTGCAGATTAGATCACAACCACATCATAACAATGTTATAAAAGGAAAAGAAGCACTTAGCCTTTAAATAAAATGGCACACAACAAATATCCCTAAAACCCTTCTAATGCCATCTATCTCACAGTAGGATTTGCATAACCTTGTGTGTCAGTTTTAAAGGAATTCAGAGTATCACCTACCCATTCCTCCGAAAGAATCACCGAATCCTCGATTCACCTGCATGTCACTGTGGCCAAAGTCCCGATCCATTCCACCCATCCCCGATCGGTAAATATCTCCAAACAGAAAAAAAATCATACACTGATAGTTAACACATGAACACGAGGTGGGTTTTATTGATGACAATAAAACATCCTTGAACAACTTCTTCTCTGCCCAGCAGGAGCTAATTGCGCTTACCTCCCATCCTGCCAACCGGGGCCACGTCTCTCCCCCCAAAGCCACCCATGTTCCCCATACTATCCATGCCGCCAAAGCCCCCACCACCACTCATTCCTGAGAAAGGAAGGACCAGGATTAAACTTTACTGTCTCCTTGATGCCACAAACTAGTCCAATGTCCTTTAATAGGAAAACTCATAGAAACAAAAAGAAAATAAATAACTCTTACCGCCTCCAAGTCGGTTCATTCCACCATAACCTGAAACATCCATACCTATGGCAGAAAATCAATCAGGCCATGTCATGCAAACCATTATTTTTTACATCCAGTGGATATATGTAAAGTAATGTACCGTGTAAAGACTGATTATGTGCTACTGCACAAAGGTTAAAGTCTAAAATTCCAGCTGGTTAGAACTCTGCTTATCTCTTTAACCCAGATTGACTATGCTGCAGAGTCAAAGGAGCCACATAAAACGTCTGGCAAGAGGTCGTTTGTTTGCCGACCTATTAATTATGGCAAATTGATGTTCAACGTTTCTGATCAGTGATTCTTTGTGACACTAACATTTTGACCAGGAAATAGACACACTGTACATAATATGTGAACCTTTCACATAGTGAAAAGGTAACTGACCTCCAGGCCCCATGGCTCCACCACCACTTAGGCGGTTGGCAGTTATGGGCTGGCCACCAGGCCCCAGTCCCATGCCAATACCGCCCAGACCTCCTACAGGAAAAAATCACAAGACAAAAAAGTCTGAACTAAGGAAATTATTATACGCATATATAACATTAGAATCAGTCACATACACAATCAGAATGAGTTCATATCTTGATGAAATGAAATGTTTCCTTAGCAATAAAGCTACAACTCATAGTGACAACGGAAAAAACACAAAACAATTTTTACCAAGCTATTTTTATTTTCAGATAGTTTTAATGGCATTTTTGTCATTAGTTATCAACCTGGGCTTTTCTAATCACTGAAAAATATCTATGCTAGTATATTAAAATGCGCCACTGTTCTAGAGGGAAACATACCTCCACCACCAACATGATACTACTTATCTTAACTACTGACAAGTCAAGTGCGTACTAACTTGGTAACTGTGGTGTTTTTTCCACTTGCCGGAAATCATCAGGGGGAAGAGATTTTTCATCCTATAAAACCAGACAACAAATGTTCAGCTTAATCTCAACGGTGACAGTGAAAGTGAGGTTTTATCATAAGTGGTATGAGGTAACATACCATTTTAACGTGCATCTGTCTATCAAAAAGCATCTGTCCATTGAACATGGCTGAGTCAAAAGTCAAGGGGAAGTCACAGTTATATTGTAAAGCATTAATTTTGTGCGTTTTGTAGTGTCATTTTCTGAAGGATACATATGGCCTGCACCGCCTCCAGTGACTGCTCAAAAGTCACTGTTCCCATCCCGCGGCTCTTGCCATCTTTATCTTCCTTTACATCTGCTCGTTTCACCACCCCTGCCATGCTAAAAACCTCCTTTAACTTCTTCCAGCCCACTTTAAAATCCAGCTGTAAAAAAAGAAAGACTTCTTAATATTTCAGCTAAATAAATCATTATCCCTTGTTAGATCGGAGGGGGTTTATCACAATGTGCTCACATTGGCCACAAACACTGTGGTGCCTAGTCGCCCAGCCTGCAGTGCATGGATGACTTCAGGGGGGATATTGGGGTTGTTGGCAATAGAGGGTGGGAGGTTCATCCCACTAGGCCCCATGTCCTGCCCACGACTTCCCTGTTGGCCTCCACCCATGCGCTGCAGCACACGCCGGGCATGTTCCCCATCAGGATCCTTCAAAGAATTTATAAAAAATAAAGCAATCACCATGACAATTATTATGAATATTCACTCATGTAAAATACCACTGTTAAACCCTCTACGGGCACAATCCTTTTTTTGTTTTTAAATATAAGCAACATTAAAATAGCAGTTTTGGTGTTAAAGCCTTAAATATCATCAGTTGGGGGTATATGTGTACAGAAACATTGTAACATATACTTTAAAATATTTTTTAACAATAACAGCAATACAGATAATTTGTTCCCACCTCTTTGATGTTGAGTGGTCTTCCATTCAGGTCGTGCTTGTTCATAGTCAATATTGCCTTCTTCACAAACTCCTCATCCTTAAACTCCACCACACTGTTGAATCAAGGAAACAGAGAGTTATGCAAAGCACAAGATTGAAAAAGAAAGTTGTGTTTGAGAAATTATTGCTATTCTTACCCGCAACCCTAACAAGGAGGCATCATAAGAGTCCAGATGGGATACATATCCGAAGGGAAGGAACAAAATACAGTTAAAATCCAGACCAAGCATCGTTTAAAAACCTCAATGTATCAACATGCCTCTAGTAGTTTGAATAGTGCATTTTGGCCATATTTTGCCCACTGATTTGAGCCAACAGGTTTTGGTTGTGTTTAATTAAAATGCTACAACATAATCTAAAAATCATTATACAAAGCTGTGATGACAATGTTTTTAAATGGCAAACAAAAAAATAATAACTTATATTTTATAAAAGAACATCTATGCATTGTAAATCACCTGAAACATCTCAAAGTTTTGAACTGGACAGAAATGCATAAGAAAAAAAACATAAGATTATTACTTTATTCCTATTACCCAATTTTCATTCATTATAATAAGAATAAATAGTGTGGCTCAACTCAACATCTATAGTGTACAATTTTGTCATGTTATCAAAAACAAAACAAAGACTGCTATGCTCCTTTGAAGTGAGAGCTGTGCCATAAAACAGAATTGTAAAAGTAAAGTTTTGAGACGTGAGGGTCAATCGGTAGGACAAATCACACAAACCCCATTTCCCTTTGGAAAAATGGCCAAACACACAAACTTTTGAACCAATTGAAATAACAACAACAAAAGCAAAAGTGTACTCTTAGATGAATTCATTAGGCTACTTTTCCAATATCAACAGGACATCTCCCTTTCAAATGAATATCAATCATTAGCCATCTATCAGGTTCTAAACACAACCTACAGTATCTCCAGTTCAGTAACATAGTAAGACCCAAAGGATCAGAACCTAAAAGAGCACTTGATTAATGAGAGCCTGCTGAGGACATTTAAAACCTCGTGCAGCAAGTTGGCCACATCACTTACCCTTGACTTTCCTTCTGCATCCTTAAAGAGCTCCACGTATGTAACCTCACCAACTACATGAGACATACAAAGGAAAAATACCAAAAGAACAAAGGAATTTAAGTCACCAAGT
Organism: Trinectes maculatus; assembly: GCA_016785345.1. NCBI lineage: Eukaryota > Metazoa > Chordata > Actinopteri > Pleuronectiformes > Achiridae > Trinectes > Trinectes maculatus. The sequence goes on from JAFBJQ010000179.1 coordinate 665,051, forward strand.
CTTCAAGTCGCCGTTGGCCTTGGCAATGCCGCTACAGATGGAGATGTCCCATTAATGATCAACAGTCAGCCCAGACCAACATTCCACCAGACAACACCATGCCTTTTCTGGGCAGTGACTGAGACACCCAAAGGCCAAGGCCAGAGAGAAACACAGCTACATTAAACCTGGGAAATTCAAAAGACTTCGACATGATCAGTTTGTCAAAAGATTCCATTCATGGTGGATGAAAGTTTTAAGCTGCCCTTTGACCTTTCAAAAGGCTTCTTGAGACCCCCGTGATTCAGGGAGTAAAACATCACAATATTTTCATTCATATAATTCAGATTCCCCTTGCAACAGATGCAACAAAAACATTCAACAATCAAATCTACTCCTGGTTTGAGGTTACATTTTGGAGCTGACAATGCCATAAAACAAGGGACAATATACTAAGTTCATCTTCCTCGCAGACATATTAGACCAAACTGAATTAATGTCCATCCATAGGAATTTATCCCTACTATTTGCACTATTTAAATCCAGTGAAAGCTACAAACTAACTGACTACTGCTCGAGGCAGACTGCTCCATCTGATAACAAACAGAAAAGGGTGAAGAACCTCTAATCAGCTGAAGAGATAGAGAGAAGAGGAGACACATCCCCATCACTGGGGACATTACCTTTCTCACGCATTAGATCTTTAATTGCCTGCCACTTCATATCATAGGGGATATTGCTGATGAACACACGGTTCCTGTGAGCACCCTTCTTTTCTCCACTATGTTTGTCTTTGTAGGGATGATAGCGGTTTCCTCTTCTGCTACTGGATTTCTCTTTACCATCCTGCTTTTCTTTGGGGGGCTTGGTCTCCTCAGCATCCCTATGAAAAGGAACAAAGCTGCAGGTCAGAGACAAGACCATCTTTTCAAGCAGAAGTCAGTAAATTGTCAAAGTTTCGGAATCAAGACTAAAACAAAAGACTATGAAACTGATTTTAATCAAACGTGCTCATACAACAATGAATGAATTAGCATTAGCTCGCAGGCAATCAAAACACAACCGAGGTTAGCTACGGTTGACAGCTGCACTGTCTGTCGAGAAAGAGCGAACAACCTCCTCAATACAGGAGGTAATAGTTTACACCTAAATCGTATTAGCATAAAAATAACGTAGACCACACTTGTGTGTTCGGGTGTTAAACAAGAGAGCTTACAGGGGCGTTTCGGCTGACAACAGCTAGCATCCCGGGACTCCATTTTAGCTAAACCTGCTAACAGTTGCACAGACGGGACCGACAGAACGTTGAATCACATTAACTCACGTTTTCAGCCCGTTGGGAGTTTCCTGGGACGTGTCGTCGCTTTCGGACCTGACGGATGCGGTGGACTCGTCTGGCTTCGGCTCCTCGTCGAGACTCGCCACATCTGCCATGTTGAAGTTTGCCTGTCAAACACCGCGCAAGATGCCCCTGACGCTACGCAGTTCAAAATGTGCAGGCGAGATTTGGGCCTTCAACGCGAGATTTGGGAGCTGTTGCCAGGCAGCGTCTGAGAATAGAATAGAATAGAATAGAATAGAATAGAATAGAATAGAATAGAATAGAATAGAACAGTATATTGTATATTAAGTAACAGTAATGTATATTAGGTTGAGCTGTTTGGGGAATAAACACTCACAAGAATGAGCACGTGACTGACGTGACTTTAAGCTAAATGACAGTGTGTGCATTGGAATCCAGATCAATGACCCCTGAGGTAATTTGATCCATGCACATAACAGCACCTATATGATCCACACCGAAACCACTGTGTCCCTGAATACGTTCCAGATGTTGTTATGACACTGATGTACTGCAACAGCTAGATTGTACTATATACTGTATGTTTGTTTTCTGATTTCAGGCCGTGTAATTCAAAGAGCAATACCACTAATATATATAACCTACAATATTTCAGACAGCACATTCACAGTGTCGGGCCATAAACGTCTTGCCTTATTGATTATTCTACAGAGCCAAGACAGTTCATCATTCCCGAAACTATTGATTGATGCACTTTTACTCAGCTGGAGGCATAATTTCATTTCCTTTTACACAAAACGTTTCAGTGTTTGTGGAGAAACGTTACAGCCAGTCACAAAGCAAGAAAAATCCCAGTTCAATTGTTAAGTTGACATACACGACACATACAATACAATTCATATGTTACTAGCGTGTGTAAATATGTAATTATATATGCATCTTTAATATATATATATATATATGTTTCTTTATATATTTAATATTTGAGGCTGCCTTGTAGGTTTGAACTGAAGATAAATCATACATTATTTAGCAGCTTTTCCCTTTGTAGATTTTGTTTGTTGTTGTAGTCAGCCTTTGGATCTGATTTCTCATCGTCTGTCATCTTGAAATATCAAGTTGTGTTTACAAAGATCCCAACAAACACGGAGAGGTAACTTTTTCTTCATGTTTCAAGCTAGTGGAACAGGAAACAAATGAATCAGTGAATCAGAATAAAACCAAAACCAAAATATGCGTCCCTAAATGTTCATGTCCCCGATATGGCGATCACTCGCTTTCTTAAGACTGTTAGCTTATCTCTGACCACATTACGAGAAATTGTGTGATGTGGAGATTATTAACATTTTAGAGGATATTGTGAGAGGAGTTCACAGAATCGCGTGTTTACAGTTCTTGGTATCAGTTTTGCTCTTGACCTGTTGTCTGGTTGAAATAAAAGTCTCACAATCTTTATCCTTCCAGAGATTCTTTAATGCGTCTCTTGTCGTTACAGTGTGCCAACCCCTCATCTAATTCACAAGAACTGATTTTATGAGCAGCTGACGCGGAATACAAATCACAATTGTGCCACACAACCCATTTCTACCCCTTCACAGCCAAAAGTAGTACCAACAGCACATCAATACTCGTAACTGCCACTAAAAAAGGGACATTTCTACAAAATACTCCATGCACATAAACTTTGAATATAAGCAAATAAGAATGAAGTGATTCGCCTCTGCGCCGAGTTTCTCTGAGGACATTTTCCATTTGAGTGCAACTGAAAAAGGAAAACGGACGTCTCAGTTAGGAGCCTGGAATGAGTGCACACCACAGAGCGGCGCTGACCATCTCCCTCATGGCAGGTTCCTTATCCCAGTCACTGCACCACTCTGCCAAAAGCAACTTTGCTGCTATAATTTACACCACAAAACAGATGGCCAGACGCTTCACTGCTGCATTCAGTAGCAGTGGGGCAATCTGATGACTCGCAGATTTTCCTACATGATACCGCTTTTTATGCGACTCACTAGAATCCACTTAAATACCTGCCTCCTCTCCCTGTGCGCGTCCAGGCGAGCGTGCACGTGCAAGCCTGTAAGCAGAGGTGCTAATTCAAATTGACCATTACAAACTGCACCAATTAAAAACACGTCACACAGGCAGGAGGACAGTGCTGCGCTGGGGCAGCAGAGGAGCCGTATCTCTGAGAGGAGACATATCATAGCTTGATCCTGCCCCCCCCCCCTCCCTCGCCTCGCCTCTCCGCTTCTCCCTTCATCTCCGGCTTTTGGTTTAGTTGAGGGCACAGCCTCAACACAGCCGGCATGACGCCGTTGGGCAGCTTCTTGGATGTATGTCTGGAGGCTGCAGGACGGAGGAGTTGCTCTCAAGACACTGCAGCAACAGGTCTGTGAGGGCGGATGGATAATGACGGTGAGACGCCTCCTTTTTTCCCTTTTTCAGACATCAATGTGAGAAAATCTGTCATTGCAGTGTCTCCTTTCTCGTTCACCCTACCTTACACCCTCCCTCTCTCTCCTCTCTCCTCTCTCCTCTCTCATGCACACTTGTGCAGTGTCCTCCTCATCATTCTTCTTCCCTCTCCCTTGTCTGTCCCTCCCAAATCTCTGTCCATTCCCCTGTCCCTGTCTGGATGTGTCCTCCTCCCTCTCGCCTCCAACCCCTCTCCTGTCCTTCTCCCATGAGCCACCTGCTGCTTGTGTCCATGTGAACAACCTGCGGACATAGAGAATGACAGAAGAAGACGTCCACCTCGTCACCAATTTTGGGATTCTGTTTTGTCAGTCGCCGTTGCTTCTCTTGTCTGATGGAATTACACTGTGTGGCAGGCGTCTGCTCTCACGCAACAGGTAGAGATCCCTCTGCTCTGAACCAAACATACATCACATCACATCACATCACAGCTCATCACATCACATCACAGCTCACGTTCCTGAAATGAGACATGATCAGTGACACCTGCTACTGGTTTGCCTACGTTTAACAGCTGGCTATGCACTGCGGCGCAACGTAATTCTAACCAGACGTGAAGGAATGCAGTCACGGCACTGTGTTCCTCCACCCGCTCTCCTGCAGTCTCTCGCTCACACTTCTGTTCATGTTTTCTTTTTGTACTGTTTTCTCAGAGGGATAGATCTGAAAGAGAGAAAGAGAGAGAGAGAGAGAGATTTACAGTCATCTGTTTCAGAGGCCATTGAAAGATACCAATTATCCAGCTCAAGGCTTAATTGTGTCATTTCTGCATTTCCTCCACCATCTCCAAGCTTATGCAGAGTGTTAATATTTAAACAGGTTCATTAAAAGCATCCTCTCCGCACAGGAGATGAGGCAGCACTAACGTGAAGCCGTCGTGTAATCTCTGCCCAGGTAACATGCAGGCTCCTAGACGCCTGACCATAGCGGAGGAAAGATGAGGCGCCTAGATGATGGTTTACCATGTTTAGCGTCCACTACAACCACTCCCTTGCTGCCATGAGCGGAAACGACATGATGGCGCACTCGCTGACTTTGGAGCAGAAGACAGCTTTTGCCTTTGTGGGAATGCTGCTGGTGTTCCTGGGGCTGCTGATAGTCAGGTGCTTCAGGATCCTGCTGGACCCCTACAGCAGCATGCCCTCCTCCAACTGGGCTGATGGCATTGAGGGCCTGGAGAAGGGGACATTTGAGTACGCCCTTACTTAACACAGGGACACACATCCACAGATGCCCTCATGAAGAGAAATGCCTACACACACACACACACACACACACAAATACGTAATGCTTCCACACTTGCAAGCGCAACACATTTCACAGCCCTACACAACCATAACTCCTGACACTGATGCACCGTTAACACATCTCTCTGTGACTCACCTAAGAGACTGAAGCTGTGTTTGTTGTTCAATGTGTGTGCACTGTTAGTTCGGAGCTAGTGTAGGGTCTCTCTACTGTATGTGACGACATGTCCATTGTGTGCGTCTGATGGAGAGCGAGACAGACGCTGTGCCATATTCTCCTCCCCCACTCCGGGGTGGGGTGCATTTCAAATCGTCGGTTTACACAGAAATGGCTGATGGCACCTTTAACCTGTGCCTCCAAGTTAAACGTTGCCGATCGCACAAGGTGGCCGTTTGTGGGACAGGATGGCGAGTTAGGGCACAGTGCCATTAGTCAGGTGCAGTTTAAAGACTCAGGGACAAGATTCCTAATGTGAACTCAGAATGTGAAACAAAGCGGTTCCACCTCTGCACAGCAAATCTGTTCTGCACAAGAATGTAAACTGTGAGATACAGGGTATTATGTTGAACTCGTGCTTTGTGGACTAATCAAATACAAATCCGTTGGTGATCCAAAGGGATGACGCTGCTGCTGCTGATGTTGATGCTGCTGATGCTACTGATGCTGTGTGTACAGAACGACCCTCTCTCTGGTGTCTTGTGTTTTTTTGAAGTCATGCAGGTAAAGGTAACTGAGCAAACTGTGATTTACTTTACAGTGCCACTGTTTCTAAGTGAATGAAAAGCAACTCGTGTAGAGTTTGTACTGCTGCTGCTGGTTTTGAGTGATCTCGAGTATCTACTGTATAACACGTATAGTTACGCTGTTTCCGTTTACCATCGACGGCATGTCTGCGGAGACGTGACAGTGTTGATTTATGGAAGTGTTCTGTGTAAAGTTGGCTGATGCAGTCAAGCCAAAGAACTCTCAAGGGAAACGAGGACTGGAAACTAGGAGAAACGCTCCCTTTCAGCGCTGCCAGTTTTCTAACGATAAGGACAAACTCACGCTACCTGTCTGCAGAGGAAAAGGTCACATGGAAAACAAGGATGGGATGTCTGGCTGCACACGAACCACCTTTTCCCTTCTATTCTCAGCCATCCCCACCCATTCGCACCCGCTCCCTTCCCTCCAGACAGAGGACAATCGGACTAAACAAAGATCCTGTAATACAGCAGACTGGACATAGTCTTGGGTGTTTCTTACAGTCTATGGTTTCTCCTTAGTGCTGTGAATCTGCCTTACTGTGACCTTCAATGGGTTTATGTGCCTTCATCTAGAAACATTAGAGCACCTGTTTCTGTCTGTGTGTACATGTGTGTGTGTGTGTGTGTGCGTGCGTGTGTGTGCGGGCGTGCGTGCGTCATGCCATGATGACCAACAGTGCATCTTGTGACCTGTTGCTTGCTCAGCTGGTGGTAGAGATTTCTTGTTGATATAGATTGGATTTAATGACGTGAAATAAATATAATTTCTTCACTTTAAAACAATGTTGTGAAAGCTGTTGCGTTTTGAATCACTTATTGCAATCTATGCAGCATGCGACATAAACGAATTAGACATCCATTAATAGTATGTAATGATAGGAAGGGGATAAGGCTAATATGGCAGCAGTGAGCCGTCCATGCTGGCATTCAGTGACAGTGTCAGTTGCGGTGACAAAGCAGGTCTTGATCTGCAAAGCCTACTGCGCATCATATCATTTGTCAGGAATGCAATCATTATCTGTGTCACCTCGCTGACATTCCTATCTGAAATCTATTTTTAGTGAAAAAAAAAACACTGTCCTTTTCCTCTTTAGCCTAAATGTCCACTTATCTTTAAAAAAAGGCTATCTAGGTGAATAATTTCATTGAATGCATGCGCTTTGTATTTGTGGTGTGTTAGTATTTTTAATATCTCGTCATGCAGCCAGGTTGAGTATGTCTGAAACGTTCCCTTCTCTAATTAGGCCAAAGGTGAAGACAACTGACCTCAGATTTGCATAACATATGAAGAATTAAGACTTTTAAATGGGGCCCACAGTTACTGGTGCACTGTACATATTTCCATATGTTCAGAAAAATTAATATTTTTCTGAAAGCAACAGCAACAAATACTTAGGACACTATATTTCATGTATAAAGATAGAATATGACTTTGTGCTTACAGAATCCCTGTTACATAGTAAAAGGACTAATGAGTCAGCTAAACAGTGAACCTTAGCTTTTGATTATCAATCATCAGCTTTATTACTTATGGTCTTCGGACCTCACAGTTATGGTGTTGATTATTTGCGATAAGACCAGAGGATACAATAATCTTTACCAAAGCTATTCAATGAGCTCTTAAGGTGCTGTACTTTGAAAATGAATGCTACGTTTAGAGCAGAATTTTCCAACAACAGCTTGCGGTGATCACGTCAGTGAGATAATATAGTTTATAGTTAACATACAGTTTTTCACAGTTTTGTTTTTTTTAAATGTTTTTTAAATTTGAAAAATGTTTGAGCCTTCTTGAAACTTCATTTCTTTTATTTATGCTACACAAATACAATGTAGCAGCAGACATAGTGGTGCATTCTGCTGCTGACAGGAACCAACACAAGTGGCTGCACTGGAGCCAAGCATGAATGTTAAGTTATCCATGTCATGTCTAAAGTGAAAGCTAGGGCTGGAGTAAAAGCCTGTATAAACAGGCAGGACGTACGATGGTTTATATTAATGTTTTATAACAGTTATTAATGATTATAAAGCCATTACGTTTAATAAATTACTTTTGGTAAACTCAAAGCTTAACTTCGCTATGAACTAATTTGCTCATCATTTGCAGGTAAATATGTAAAACATGAGCGTAATAAAATAAGAGAAATATATATTAATAGCACTGAAAATGAATAGAATGTTCAGGCCTCAGTCAAGAGGAACAATTTTCATGTTTAATGGGAGAATTTATCTTTTTCATCTGATAAGTTATATAACTATAATTGACCGACTTGGTCTCGGCCAATAACTGCAGCAATACGGGTTGACCACCATTTCATTTATTGCAGCCCTGTAAGATAGAATATCAGGAGTCCTGTCTGCTGGTATCTTTTGAACTTCATCACTTTTATTTCCACATTTCTTTTCGACATTAACGAGAGTGCATTGTTTCTTGTTTCCTGATTGGAGCATGTGCACCGGCTGCCGTAAGCATATAGCCTCAGCAGATCTCTGAAGTATGCTGCATGCACAAGCAGAGAAGATAAACGGCAAGCAGCCCTAATAAAATAAATAAATAAATAAATAGATACATAGACAAATAAAAGAAATCACCTTAATTGCAAAATCAAACAGTGGGAGATTCAGTGGAGAACTTCGATGCAATACATTGTGTTGTGATTGTGTTATACACATAATAGGGTCTAAGTCTGACTTAGTGCTCGGGGTTAAAATCCCCTTTTCTCGATAAAGTGAGTCTTTTCGGTGAGATTATGACAGAGGGGTAAGATGGTGGCAGAGGAGGCGCAGGGTAGTGATGCAGCAGTCACTGCTTCCCATGAGGAAAGAGTTCTTTCTTCACAGCAGGACTAAATCAGCCTCAGAAAACAACACGTTTGAGCTACTGTGTTCTGATAAGTGTCTCAGTGTTGCCCTCTCAGGCTGCACAAACAAACACGTGCTGGAGTATTTTTCTCCACCTGCAATATCGCCAAGGTCATATTTCCAGTCATTAGCCTGCCTTTCACTGTGTGCATAAATCACCGTGGTATATCAGTAATAAGGAAGTTTACCTGTTAAGAGGTCTTTTAAAGGCTATTTAAAAGTCATGTGGCTATGGAGAGGTGCCTCCGGCATGTTCCTGTAATCCATGGTTTTATATTAACTACAATTTTCCTCAGGAATATCGTCAGTTCTTCTGCGCCAGCTAATTTAACATTCAACACTTTGTGGGAAAAAGAATTATTGCTGTTAACATTTCTTGGCTTTTATAGCCATTAGACTTAAGGGCCCCATATCCTGGTTACTGTGAGACTGATTTACATCTTGTTTTTGCACTTGTTCTGTTGATTGTTTTATATTGTTCATATTTTTTCATACAATCATTATAAGTATAATGTAAGTATTAACCCATGTTAGCTTTATCACCTTCTACAAAAGTTATCACAGGGCTTCTGGAAAGTTTTCCTGTTTAGGGCTCTCTGCTAGTGGGAACTTCCATACGGATGTTTCCCAGTGATTCATCCAAAAGGATGAGGAAATACTATCACATAGCCCCATAAACCGCGACCACAGAACAACGTGTGCTGTTGCCCTGCACTTCAGACAATAATATTAGTAATCAATTCTCCAGAACCAAGGCAGTGAGCGCCTTTATCTCTCGTTTGGCGTTTATGACTTGGTTAATTGTTAAGCAATGCCTTTGTGTCCCCTGGGATGGAGCAAGGACATATCTGACACCCCTTGTTCCGTTTTCTGAGGGTTGATCCGGAGAACTAGCCAATAGCTGACAGCCAGTGTATGATCCGTGGGATGCAAAGTATAAAGGTGGGCCATCCGAGACAAACTGAGTTTACTCACGAGAGGCGAAGGAGAGACCTCCACGCATTGAATCCAAGTCTAGTTTATACATCAGTAAAGAAGGATAACCTCTATGGTGACCGAAGACTTAAGACTGCTGTTTTATCCTTGACCATTTAAGTCCGAGAATCCCTTTCAGCATACCTGATGGAGAGGCTCAAGTCTAACGGTGGCGAGCACGTTAACGCTGCTTATGATTCCACTCTGGATGAACCTCCTTTCTACCAGGAGACCAACTTCTCCAATGGCGAACACCGAACCGTCCGGCCCTCGGTGGTCAGTGCCTTTGGTCACGACACTTTGGACCGGGTGCCCAGTATTGACTTCTATCGCAACGCAGGCAGTATGAGTGGTCACCGTGCTGTGCGACCATCTCTGCAGGAGCTCCACGATGTCTTTCAGAAGGTGAATGCATGTTTGTCTGTGACTTAAGTTGGTAACTTTGAATGACACGCTCTTCTGTTATGCAAGTTTGTCCTTCACCTCTTCAGAACGTAGTCGTTTTTCTCCTTGAGTCCCAAACTCAAACGTCACTAACTGTCACCGTTTTTTTCTTCTCTTGAGATATACAGCCCACTCAGGTTAACTACTTGGTGATATGAGATATTTAAAAGCTGTTTATTCATTTAAACATCATAACTTTCACTGTGTCCACATCTCAGTCTTTATGTCCCGAAAAGGACAGGGTTACGTTTTCTCCGAAACTCAGAGCAGTCAACAAACCTGACACACTTAAGAGTCTTTAGTGCTTTTTATTAGGCTGGCGTTATACTGCCTTGTGTTGCAAAAGAGATGGGGTTATAGGTCATTTGGGTTTTATAGGATGAACTAGATTAGCATACTGAACTGTTTTTTTTAAGACCTTTTTTAGCAGTCTTCTTCAGGTAGACATGAAAAGAATGATGTGCCATTACAAATAAAGACACATAGAGTTCAACTATATTAGGCCACCTGGTGACCCATTTTGACATAAACAAATGACTCTTAGATTTTCAAACTGTATCTTGACAAACCATGATTTTCTTTATGTCTTTATCTATTTTCTTTATCTACATGTGAGAAACCCAAATAACACCTGTTTATACTTTTTGCACCAAGGAATATAATTAGTTTGATTACCTGATTACTGGACAACTAAAAATATTTTGCTACCAGTGCTTAAAGTTAGTTAATTATCCTAACCCACATTTTGATATTTCAAATAACTTAAGATTTGCATTGTTTAGTAGTATAATTTGCTGGACTCACACATTTCATGCCACTGATACTGACAGACAGACAATTCATTGCCAGAATGGAAATGAATAAATCAGGTGGAAGGGTATAAGTGTCAGCAGTTAGGTGAAAGCCAAGCTTGCATGCAGGAAGGCCCTGTACGTTATGAGAACTCATTAATAGAGTCAATGCAATATCGTATATGATGCTCTCTTTTCTTAAAATCTGAAAATGAAATGACAAAGTGTCACAAACATATCATTATTATGTATATGAAGGTAAAGGGATGTGTTTCCTTTCCCTAACACGTGCCTTTGCATTTTCCAAACAGAACGGAGCGATATCCGTGCCGGACACTGTGGAGGATGAATGCGAGGACAGTGATGGGACACCCTCAGACGATCTCGAGTCTGCCGCTCCCATTGACAACAACAATGGAGCAGTAAGGTTTGGCTGGATCAGGGGCGTCCTGGTGAGTTAAATGGGGTCATGTCGGGCTCTTTCCTCTTTATAGAAGCAGGGTCACGCTGCATAAATGTGACCTGGCAAGAGGATCAATAACACAGCAGGACCAAGTGGGACTTTAAAGACCAGAGTCAGGGGGTAATTTGCATTTGCTCAAGAGCTGCTGGCTGATTATTTGTGCTACTGGCATGGTAATAAAAAAAAATCCCCACTGCTTTTCAGCTGTTTGAGTTTCTTTCTGAATTCCAAACTATGGTTAAATAAGTTCAAGTTTGAGTAATTTAATTTATGTCTTTTGACGTGACAAGAAATCATGGCCCACGCAGATATAAATTGTTCTCTTCCACAGGTGAGATGCATGTTGAACATCTGGGGTGTTATGCTCTTCATCCGTCTGTCCTGGGTGTTTGGTCAGGCAGGCTGGGGTGAGTGAGACAACTACACATGTCATTGTTCAGATGACACACACCGTAACGTAAAGCACAAATTATTTTTGTTATTTGTGTTACCAATGCGCGACCTAATTTTATGTATTTACATGTCCACATTTTAGAAAATGTTTTTCATTTTTCTCTTTTACACAGTTCAGGGTAAATTAAGGTTAGATCTTCGAACAACCTGCTATATTTTGTCATCAATACGATACACAAAGTCTCCCCAGGTCTTATTTGTCAGGATAACGCAGCAGCAGGAATATCCTACCCATCTGCGTCTTTGCTGGTACAAATACTTTAAGTGCCCAGCTACAAAGAAAGGATTTTATAATCATCCACCTATAAGCCTGGGGGCAGATTCAGCTTCACTAGTCTTCTGAGCTCCACAGTTACAAGTCTCTTCTATGAGCCAAAGCTCTGTGTGTGAGCAAGAGAAATGGAAAAAAAGGGCGATGTGTGAATAGCTTCATGAATGAAAAGAAATATAACGATTGGCGAGCTGCTTCTGTTCAGGTGGCGTAACTAAGTGGTTCCACGAGGCAAAGCCGGTTTAGCAGTTCCATTTAACAAACATAAAGTTTCACAAATGACCGTCCAAACATAATGGCTGTACTTAATCTGTAGTCTGTATTTAAGAATAATAATTCGAAGCTGTTGCATGTGTTTCCCAGGTTTGGGAATTGTAGTCATCGCTCTGAGCTGTGTGGTCACCACCGTCACTGGCCTGTCTATGTCTGCCATTTGCACTAATGGCGTAGTGAGAGGAGGTAAGTCAACTGTCACTGTCAACACAAGTAAGCGACGTTCACAAACGACAAAAAAAAACTTTTCCCACAGTCAGTTTAGGCAAAACTCAGCACCGGAGTTAAAACATTATTTGTGATTTTAAAGACCTGAGATAACACACACTCATTCTGATATTAAATCTTTTATGAAGAGGATGGAAGGATGTGGGTAGATGAAGACACCAGGCTCCAAACGGTGCCTGAATGTCACCTCTTAAAGCCTGCTCTCCATTTTACAGCCCACTAAGCTGCCCAGACGGTAAACGAGATGAATCAGTGATGCGGAGATTAATCACCTCCCAGTTAAATGTGTGCCCATGTTCCATTTTGTCATTGTAGGAGGAGCCTACTACTTGATATCTCGCAGTTTAGGACCTGAGTTTGGCGGCTCCATCGGCCTCATTTTCGCCTTTGCCAATGCTGTGGCTGTGGCCATGTACGTGGTAGGATTTGCTGAGACCGTGGTGGAGTTGCTCAAGGTGTGTGAACGTTTAACCAGGTGGAGCCCGTGAAAGGAACTGTATTCTATGATGTTTGATCACACACTTGTTTTTGCCTTTGCCTTCTGTCACACGCAGGACAACGCTGCGCTCATGGTGGACGAAATAAACGACATCAGAATCATCGGATGCATCACAGTGGTTTTGCTGTTGGGCATATCAGTCGCAGGAATGGAATGGGAGGCCAAGGTGAGGAGTGATCATCAGGCCAAACTCTGGTCTGTTGAGATAAAACTTTCTAGGCTTAAACAATTAATCAATCATATATCCTTTGCCCACAGGCCCAAATTGTTCTGCTCGTTATCTTGCTGGTGGCCATAGTGAACGTATTTGTGGGAACGGCCATTCCTGCAACGACTAATAAGAAAGCCCAGGGCTTCTTCAATTATCAATGTAAGACAGTCTCTTCATTATCATCTCACTTTAAAAATATAAGCATTTGACCTAATTCTTTCTCTGTCCCTTTTATTTGCCCTTCTGTGTCTTACTTGCGTTTTCCCAGCAAACATCTTTTTGGAGAATTTTACTCCAGACTTTAGGGACGGTGAGACCTTTTTTTCAGTCTTTGCCATCTTTTTCCCCGCTGCAACCGGGATCCTGGCTGGAGCCAACATCTCGGGCGACTTGCGGGTAACTATCACATCCAGATTTCGTATTATCCTTTTTTTTCTGAACAGAGAAATACACGAATTCTTCTGACAGAGACCTGTGTTGTTTTACAGGATGCCCAAGCAGCCATACCTAAGGGTACCTTGCTGGCCATCCTCATCACTGGGGTCACCTATTTGGGTGTTGCACTCTGCGTCTGTAAGTACAGTTATCCACAAAATTCAACTTCTGTGGGCAATTTGACATTACAAGTCTACCTTGTGAGAGAGTCGTCAAATACAACTGGACCTAGTTTATGTATAATATTATGGATAATTAATTTGTTGTTCTCTGTAATTGGTCAGCGGCCACTGTCGTCCGTGATGCCACAGGGAACGCGACTGATCTCATTGTTCCCGGAAGCTCTTGTAACACCTCGGCAGTATCTGCTTGTGAGCTCGGCTATGATTTCTCTTCCTGCAGCGTCAAAAAATGCAGCTTCGGTTTGATGAACAACTTCCAGGTACACAACCACCCGCCCTAAATTCGGACCTGTTTATGAGAAGGGGTTTGTTTCAAGTCTAATCCTCATCTCTTCGCCTGCAGGTGATGACAATGGTGTCTGGGTTTGGGCCCCTCATTATTGCTGGAACATTCTCAGCCACACTTTCTTCAGCTCTGGCCTCCCTTGTCAGTGCTCCCAAAGTCTTTCAGGTCAGTAACTACCACTAAAACTGCAACAGTTTGAACAAACCTCACCGAGAGAAATCATTGTCAACCTCCGTCAAACAAACCCTGACCCCAACAATTGACCCCTGTCTCTCCTTAGGCTCTGTGTAAAGACAACATCTACAAGGCACTGCACTTCTTTGCCAAGGGACATGGCAAGAACAATGAGCCGATCCGTGGCTATATCCTCACATTCATTATTTCTGTTGCCTTCATTCTCATTGGTCAGTCAAAGCAATGACATCCTCACAACCTTTCAACTAGCATCTGCATACCTCATCTTAACTTGATCTCTGAGACAATGTCTAACCTGACTATACAGATAATCTGAATTTGATTATCTCCACAGGTAATCTCAACACCATTGCACCCATCATTTCAAACTTCTTCCTGGCATCTTATGCTCTCATCAACTTCTCCTGTTTCCACGCATCCTATGCCAAGTCTCCAGGTGGGTCTCTTCAAATGAAGTTGCTCATTAAATTAAAAACATTTTCAGTGGGTTTTTCCAACTTTATTCCCAACAGTCCTTACTGTACTTTCTTCATCTGGTCTTTCTTTTTTCATGCTTTCCCCAGGTTGGAGACCTGCATATAAATACTACAACATGTGGCTATCACTGTTCGGTGCATTACTATGCTGCGTGGTTATGTTTGTGATCAACTGGTGGGCTGCTCTCATCACATATGCCATTGAAATCCTCCTCTACATCTACGTCACAGTCAAGAAGCCAGGTGAGCCACGTGTAAGTCCTGCATGTCCTCATGCTTTGGGATGCCATCACAGTGAACATGACCATTTAGGACTCTTATTTTCCCACTAGATGTGAACTGGGGTTCGTCTACACAGGCAGTGACATTTGTTAGTGCAGTCAGCAATGCTCTGTCGCTCTCCGGTGTTGAGGATCATGTCAAGAATTTCAGGTAAGCCTCCACTGCATCACTATGGGTTCGTTTTTCAACAATATAATGCAATATAAGAAATTTACAAAAATGAACTTGGCAGAATTCTATCCGAAAAATTTACCACTAAAAGTTAGTGGACATTATCAGAATTGTGACACATTCTTGTTTCCCTCTCAGGCCTCAGATCTTAGCAATGACAGGTTCACCAAGGACCAGGCCAGCTCTCCTAGACCTGGCTCACTCCCTGTCCAAGAACTATGGACTCTGTCTCACCTGTGAAGTGATTGTGGTAAGGACATCTTATAGTTTACAAATGAAAAATATATGAATATTACCAAAGCATTGCTCACAAAGAGAGAACATACACACTCTGTACAGAAAGGTTGAAAACAGGGGTTCCAATCAAGAACCCTCTTGCCAAGAGGAACCAGTGCTCACGGTGCACCACCGTCCCACCCTGACAGAGTTGTATGTGGGATTTTTTTTCCTTCTGTCACACTTACACTCACAACCCCCTGTATGCTGTGATCTCCCCAGGGCCCAAGATCAGAGGCCCTCCAGGAGATGAATGCAGGCATGGAGAAGCACCAGCTGTGGCTTAGGAAGAATAATCGCAAGGCATTTTACGCTGCTGTCGCCTGCGACGGTTTCAGGGAAGGGACTGAGAGTCTTTTGCAGGTTAGTGTGAATATAGTTTACAAAACATTTCTTCCAAACACTAACCCTGGAAGTGAATGTGTCATCTGTTGTTTTGAGCTGAGGGATTTGTTTTTAACATTGCAAAAAATGGGTTCATTGACCCATTTCTTCCTAACACTGCAGAGTATCTATTGCTGTGTTATGACGCTGACCTGAACCTGTCATAAGGATCAGGCCAGGACGTTGGTGCAAGACAGAGAGGAGGAGAGAGTTAATGACTATTATAAGTCGTAACAGTCTTATGACTTTGGCTATCACACTCTGGAGATAAAGCCTCGGTTCATTGTCCGGGCTGCTCACTTCAAACACAACAGCAGATTAGAAGATATAATTGATTAACACTGCGCTGGAGGAGACCTGCTAAGTGAGCTGGTCATAACGTTGAGCAGTAAAACACTTTTTACAGCCCTCTGGTTTAGGACATTGTGACATATTTGAAGACTGTTTTTTTTTCTTCTTCTCCAGTTAATGAAAACATCAGGTTTTACAACCTTTTCTTCTTAAGAAGGTCGTGCTTTTTTGTTACAGGCCTCTGGTCTGGGACGTATGAAGCCCAACACATTAATGATGGGCTTCAAGAGAAACTGGAGGACTGCAGGCAGAGAATCAGTACAAACCTATGTGGGAGTGCTGCAGTAAGTCACCAACAAACACACCAGCACAAATAACAATGTCCCATCCCATAAACGGATATAAGAGATGTGAGCATTGAACCTGTGTCCCCCCTTTTCTTCCTAACAGTGATGCGTTTGACTTTGAGTACGGCACAGTAGTGCTGCGAATGAACCAGGGACTTGACGTGTCACACCTTGTTGAAGCCGAAGGTCAGTCTAATTTTAATTATACAGAAAGACCTCCACTGGTATCACAACAATTATATTTTTTTACTACGGGAGCTCTGCAATTTGGTCGATTACGATCATGATCATAAAGACAGGAAACAAATTGTCTTAAACCAGCAGCGTGAAATAAATAAAGTGTTAGATATTAATACTATATAGCAGAAAAATGTTACTTTTTAAAAAGAAATACCATTTGTAAATAGCTTTCTATTGGTTTGACTCTTTTAAACTCGCTGCAACAAAAATGACAGTGATAAGCCTGTGTGCTTTGTTCTGTAGATAAGAATATATTCACAAAGGTTAAGGAGTTATCACATGAGATGTCAACTACAAGTCTACGAGCTACCAGAAGTGTCTGCATATGTATACTGTACATCTCTACAATCCCTGCTAGTACCGGTATAAGACGTGTTCAGAATGACTACAGAGCTTTAATTTGGAAATGATAATCTGCCTTTCAGAGGAGATGCTAAAGGCAGCAAGGGAGCAACAGGCACTGGAGAATGAAATGATGCCAAATGGAGGAAAAGCAAAAGGACTGTTTAGGATGTCCAGGAAACCCTCTCAACAAGTGCTCACAACCAGAGGTATCAGAGGAGTCAATATGTCTGTCTTAGACTGCATCTTACTTCAGTCTGGAGCTATGATTAAAACAGCCTGTAAAATAATTTGTTTAAATAATTTAACTGACCTCCACACACTCACAATTACACTAGTCCTAGAATACAATAACAGATGAGACCAGTGAGAAACATATTTTTGTGAACGTCTCCACACTGCCACTGGGACATAATTGAATCAGGGGCTCCTAATAAAGATATCTCTCAGGGTGTAATCCAATAATATGGTGCTTTTCGTTCCACATGAAGAGCATCGGCCCTTTTACCCCAGACAGCAGCGTGTGCCTGCAACATTCTCACGCGATCTATCTCTGTCTCCACATTGCATACACACAAACATGCTTCACTGAGCTGCATCTTGCCAATTCAGCAATTTTCATAAATATAAAATCTGCATCCTGCTCACTGTATCATTACAGTTGAGAAATACTGTAGTGGTTCCTTCTGATGTGGAGTCAGATTTAGTGTTGATTTTCACTAGTTTTATCCAGGGTAACTCTCTGCGCTCTATACACTCTCCCTTATCCAGCCTTCATTTCTCGCATCCTTTTCTCTCTCAGTGTCAGTGTGTGGCCCTCCACCCGTGCAGGTTGCCAAGATGAACGAGAAGCTGCTGGAGGCCAGTACTCACTTCAAGAAGAAGCAGCCTAAGGGCACAATTGATGTGTGGTGGCTGTTTGATGATGGAGGTAGGCATTGCTTCCCCTCCAACAGATTATACACACACATGCAAAGAGACACATCGTGCCTGAGCCAAATCTCACCGGTTGTGCGCTGGTATAAATTCATATTCATTCTGCCTCTGTCAGGTCTTACACTGCTGCTCCCCTACATCCTCACCACCAGGAAGAAGTGGAAAGACTGTAAATTAAGAATCTTCATTGCAGGGCAGCCTGAACGCAGCGAGCTGGATAAAGAGGAGTGAGTGAGAAAAAAACCCAAAACAAAAAAATGTTTCAATATTAATTATAGCTTAACTCGTGAAAGTTAGATTGTGCACATTTGTTATCAAACACCCAGCTATGAAAACCCATCAATTTATAAGACATATTATTTAGCATTAGCTAAAAATGATGGCCAACATTTGTCTGAAAGTTCATCAGTGTGGAATAATCTGTCTTGCAGGATGAAGTCTCTGTTGACGAAATTTAGAATTAACTGTGATGACATCAAAGTTATTGATGACATCCATGTCAAACCCCGCTCTGACAGGTAACTAATATTTTTTCAGGCTATAATATAGGCCAGACCAGATGGTGCAGCAGTAACAGCAACATCTAATCACCTCATGATACCAAAGTATTCCTCGATTAAAAGAATATTTTCCAACGTCAGCTCATGTACTTATCTCCCGTCCTCCAGCTTGAAACAGTTAGAGGACATGATTGAGCCTTTCCGTCTTCGTGAGGGCTCTAAAGACAGCGCTCAGTCTGATATCATGAAAAGAGAGCAGCCCTGGAAAATCACTGACGAAGAACTGAACAGCTTCGAGGAGAAGGTAAAAACGCTGACACTAAATTAATACTCAGCGTGATGCATTAGTCCGGGTCTGCAGAAACAGCAAAAATTAGACTGCAGTTAAAAATAACCGCTGCTGTTTTACAGACCCACCTACAGGTACGACTGAACGAAGTGCTCCAGGAAAACTCCAAATCAGCCAATCTGATCATTGTGTAAGTATTAGGAAGTGTTGGGTGAATAACATGAAACAGCGCAGGATGAAACACTGTCTAACATACTGATTATGCCTTTGCCCCCTGCAGGAGCATGCCCATTGCTCGTAAGGAATCTGTCTCGGATTTTCTCTACATGGCCTGGCTGGACATTCTTACAAAAGACCTTCCACCAACAATGCTCATCAGAGGGAACCACAAGAGTGTGCTCACCTTCTACTCCTGAGCACCCTCAAGGCTAAACAGCTAAACAGAACACTAGGGTCGCTTGAAAGAAACAAATTGCAGTACTTACTATATAGATGAACCATGTTCATAACAAGCACGAGCACGTGGATGATGTGATTGAGTCATCTGGAAAAAGAGCAAGTATAAAGTATAAGAGTCAAGCATTTTCCTGCTCCATTTCTCTCTGAGCATAAAAGCAGCAGAAAAAAAAATTAACATGTAAGCATTAAATAAGAAATACAGGATTAAAAAAACAGATAATTGTTCAGCCAATGGACTGGACAATGATGTAAACAAACCTAACAGTCAGTCACAGCTTGTCTTATTTTACTATTAAACTAGTTTTATGGTATGATCTGCTAGGAGTCAACTATTGAAGGCTGTGAGAGATTTAGCCAAAAAGCTACATACAACACTGTACGGCAACCAAAGTTTTAACCAATTTTAACTGCTCTGCCAAGGTACAAGAATAGTCTCAATAATGAAAAAAAAAAAAAAACTTAAATCTGACATGTTTGTCATAGTCAAAGTCTAAATGTGACTTTCGGTGTGACTTTTCGTTGCACTGGCAAAGTTCGAGGTCTTTATAACTATGGACACATCCAGCTGTCCAAATCCCGTCTTCCTAACATGGTCAGATCAGTCCAGGGAACAAAGGCAGAGACACAGGCAAAGATTCTACATTGAGGTTACACTAAAGGAAATGTGTTGCCTGTTGTCATGACTGTAAAATAACTGTATATAATTAGTGGGTGTCTGAATTCACTAGTACATATTTTTTTGAGTAATAAATAACTTTTCATAAATGATTAACCACATTATATTATCTACATTACGTTCCAGTTATTTTAAGCTGTGGTAATAAAAGTTTGATTATTCACTATCCTGATAGTCACTGAGTGCCATTATAAAGCTGTTTACCTCTTCCACATTATAAAGTTAAAATATTATAATGTTACAATCACAGTGCAATTTTGTTTAAGGGAGATTGAGTGTCACAAAAAACTGTAAACCCAACCCTTCTGTATATTTTAGCCTTTTGCCTTCCTATTTAAATATATAATAGTGATTGTCATAAATAAAAAAAATAAAAAAAATTGGGCGTGTTTCCTATTCTTATCTCTGTGGTCTATTAGATGATTAGATGATCAGATCGCTTAGCATCTAAAAGTTTGTCCAGAAAGAGCGTTAGTAGACAGGGAGCCTTGCTGTTGTTTTTGGATACTGTAGTTTCTATATTTTCAACTATGTACGTTTTTTTTCTTTGTTGGGTTTTCTTTGACACAAATGGGTTTTTGCACGCACAAAACACAAGTATGAAGTCTATGTACTTGATCAGAAAAGAATAAATGTATTCAATGCAAAGGTCGTTGGAGTTAGTGGTGATGTATACATATCTTAGAAATGAGCAATAAATTTCAATTAATCTCAAATGGCAAAACTAATTTATTTGCCAATGGGAGGCAGCAACAGAATAAATTGGATCAATTCATTGATAATTACTGCTGGAGGAGAAAGTCATTAAAATTCTATTTGGTTTAATTATTGATTGATTTAGGGGCAAACAATAATAGAGTCCTGTCTCAGCCAGATGTGTTTTAGTTAAACCAACACATATCTTATGACTGAGCCACTGGTGACAGAGCTTTTATTTAACTTTGCTATTCCACCGTGTTAAAATACACTGTTTACTTGAATAATGATTTGTTAGCACTGACATCAAAATATATTTACTAACCCTTCCAAAAAGCAAATTAACTCGTGGTCATATTATATTACTTGTGATCATATTTTGCTGGCTCTGAATTTTAAATGATCAATAGGCGACAGTAACCAACAGTAACCAACAACAACAACAACAACACAATGCTTTATGTGAGACTGCAGTCAGCCCGGTTTGTTGACGTGACTGTATGACGGAGGGAGGGGGCCATCTGCTGACAGGAGGTGGTAGTTCATGTGTTAGCTAACAGGCGACATCAGTTAACAGTATGACACGAACCTGGCGGATCCTGTGGGATCTCCGGCCACAACGCTCTCCTCTTTCCGATGCTGCTCCATGTTTACTGAGAAGGGGATTATGGGTTCAGACGCCGCGTCTTAAAGAAGGCAAGCGAGACATTGGGATGGAGGAAGTCACCGCAAACATGAGACCGAGCGCTTGTTGACGTTAGCTTCGCTAGCCTAGCATTTTGTAACATACACAGACCGGTATTTGATTTTTACACCGGTTGTGTTGTCTGTGGTGTACCGACGCCACCACCGCGTCAGTCGTGTTGTGGTGCAGTACAAGCTAACTGAGACGTGTATTTCATCCCATATGTTCAGTAAATGTTTCAGTGCTTGTGTAAGTGGCTGTTACATTTGAACAGTGCTTGTAGGAACCATGTTGGCCACTCGATAGGTTTCCTTTGAAGATGACTGGTGGATGTAGCAGTGAGAGAGTAGAAGTCAGAACCGGAGAAACGGGAATTGTCAGCCTACGGAGTAAGACAGTTTTGGACGCGGTCTACCAGAGCGATTTACTTACAACAGACACCAGCAGAATCTTACTTTCCCGTCGCCGTCAAGCTTATTGCTAGCAAGGCTGCACAACAGTAGTGGTGACTGTTGTAACTGAGGAACGTGCAGATTGGATTGAACAAACATTGCCGCTGTTGTGCAAGCAATTCTCGCGAGAACTTCACATTCAATGAGTAAGTAATTACTTTTTTAAACCCGATTTTCGCTATTGATTTAAGTATTCTACCACCAGCACATGAAACAGCTGTTTGCTTGGAAGCCTCTGTATGTTACTGAGGTTCCCTGACATTCTGCAGCGCATAAACAAACTTTCGCTTTAAGATTGCTTGTTTGTAGAGGCGGAGCTGGTTTTGAGCTCGCGTTCAGCGCGCGCGGGATAAAACAGGAGGGAATTTGTGCAGAAGCAGATAGGTAGTAAACAACGCATCAGCATTTGCTCTGCGTCTTATTTAGGCTCATTTATTCCATATAAGCTATTTAGTCTATTTCCGGTTTTAACTGTGCCAACATGCCCGTCCTAGAAGGTATAGAAGCTCCTGCACTGTCTCCATCTAAGAGGGCGAGGACAGAAACGCAGCCTGCGGGAGACAGACCTGTCCTCAGGTTTGCTAAGCTCTCCGAACACGCCACGATCCCGACCCGAGGTTCAGCCAAAGCTGCGGGATATGACCTCTACAGGTGGGTTCTGCTCAGTATCCTGTATGGAACAGTTCGTCCTTTAATGCTTTCTTTGGTCTGCACACCCTCATAGCAATAGGTCCACGTGCTGCATATGTACAGCACATATTGGTATGAGAATGTCTGTGAAAACCAGTTGTAAGTTTAACCTGCATATGTTGTGACCACGTGTTCGTAACAGAGGTTGAATCTACTTACTAAAGTTGCCTAGCATCTGTCATGGCATTATACGAATATACAGTATATGAAAGCCTGCTAACCCTATTTCTGTGGATATGCACAGTGCATATGATTATTGCATTGGTCCAATGGATAAGGCCATTGTGAAGACAGACATTCAGATTGCAGTTCCACATGGCTGCTATGGGAGAGTAGGTGAGTGTTTGACTTGCTGATGCAGCTGCACCATGCAGCACATGTTTTACATGTTTTCCTGCCTGGTCCACAGGCTATTTGTTCTGTGTGTGAATGTAAATTCTTTTGTTGGCACATAATGTTACTTCTCATGTTACTTCTCAGCACCCAGATCTGGACTGGCAGCAAAGCACTTCATTGATGTTGGTGGTGAGTTGTTTTTTGTTTATTTACAATAAGGATCCTTACAAGCCTCTAATGTTTTAACTCCTGTTGTGTCACTCATTTCAGGCTTTTTCTAAACTCAGTGTTTTTTTTCCCCCCCAGCTGGAGTTGTGGATGAAGACTATCGAGGAAACGTGGGAGTTGTGCTCTTCAACTTTGGCAAGGACACGTTTGAGGGTGAGGGACAATATTATCAGTCTTTTTTTCAATCAAAGGTTCCAGCAATACTGACTTCATTAGTGCGTTGAGTCTGAATCCTTTTTGAAGCATTTAAAACAATTATTTCATGTCCTGTTTTTTTGTTTTCCAGTGAAAAAGGGTGACCGGGTTGCTCAGCTGGTATGCGAAAAGATCTGCTATCCAGATCTAGAGCAACAAGAGGTGAGATTCTCATAGTATGCATGTTAACTGCACATATACACATAAAACACAGTTACATCACTGCATTTGGTTTTCTCATCATGCTTGGCATGTTGTTTTTCAGACTCTAGATGAGACAGAACGTGGTGCTGGAGGCTTCGGCTCAACTGGACGGAACTGAAACCTCTGAAGAGTCGTGCAGATTTATTTGTTGAAAATATATGAAATAGGTGCCAATAAAGTTCTTTTTCTGTTTTGCAAAGTCTTGCATCTTGGAGTGTTGCACCAACGTTGTCTCGTTCTACAAAACTTCTCCACGTGGGGGCAGCAGAGGACAAGAATTGTTTAAACAAAGAGTCTGAGACGGGTCCTACAGCCAATTTTACCAGTAATGCAAGTCTCACTAGCTAAAACCTTCAGAGATCATGGTGCCACTATACTTGGGTTACAGACAAGTGAAGAAATGGAATTTCTAACATGAAGATAGCAGTTGCATGTTAAGTTAATAACAGCAGTAATTCAGTTCAGATTAAGGTGAAAGCACAGCAGTAAATACATATACATCAAAAATATGTTTTTATTGTGACTTTACAACTAAACCCTCACTGATGTGAACGGAGAACACAGACTGGTGTTAGGCTGGTCCGTGGCAATGCAGCACTGATTGTACTTGTAAGAGAATGTGTGGCCACAAAGACCTCAGTGCATAATCATGAAGGCCCAGGTTTGGCATCATCTCGTGTGTGTGTGTGTGTATGTGTTTGTGTGCAGGTGTGTGTATGTATACACAGTTTACAAAGAAAGTAGTTGGTCATTATAAGCACCATTACAAACCCCTCTATTCCAGGGGCTTCCTCTAGTTTACAAATGCATCATAGATTAAAAGTGGCATTGATTATTACAGTATAAACACAATTTACATGTAGTATAGAGGAGAGCAGACAGGCTTAAGCTAGATGTTATGGTCGCATAGACATGAAATTATCAGAACGGCCGATGGGATTGTAGCTTGTTGACTACTGAATTTTGTATAGTAGTACAAGAAGTACAGTGCATTCAGGAGTCTATGTGGTTGTGTTGCTAGCACCAGTAAATATGAATTATTCTAGTCAGTGGGAAAGAGGGGAAAGCATAGTTTAAATACGCAGTAGGAGTCATTCAAGATCAGACACGGCTACATCTCAATAGTCCATGGTGGGTTCCTTTCCTCTCCTGACCATTCTGAAAAGCTTTTATTTTTATCTTCACTCCATTAAATTAGTACATGGGGAAGGAGAAATGTTGTAACGTCTACGTATCCGGGTCTGTTCAGTTATTTACCTGAGGGGAGGAAATGAATTTATTTCAGACTATTGGGACTCGCCCTTTTCTTCCAATGCTTCCAACGAGTTATTAAAAAACAACAACAACAACTCTGTCTCCAGTCCACATGTCCTTCAAATGGCACCTGATTCCACATATCATTATAGAACATTAAACCCTACAATGAACAAAAACATCCACACTCTCAATAGTGCTCTATACATAGCTGATGTTTGTCAGGGCAATATGGTAAATATTTCACACTGCCTCATTTAGCTGGTATTCTCCACAGAACTTGTATGATATGTAGAATCATCTTTGGCAAACAAATGATGCAGTCGCTCCCCCAACCCCATCCCCTGCTTGTCTCTTTGGTGACGAGCTCCTCTCCCTGGTTGCACGAGCAGACGTTGGGTCCAATCACTGATCCTGAGTCAGAGGTGTTTGGCCTCGTTTGGGGAGTGTGAGCCTGACCCCCGGATCAGCAGCTGCCGGCAACATCTGCCCGTCTCAGTCTCGTGATGGTTAATGGAGGATGAGCTGCACCCTCATCTTCAGTACGTCTCCCAGCTGTCCTGTGAGGTAGTCTTTATCATGTTGGTCCTCCAGCTCAGCGAGTTCCTTCTTCTTGAAGAGGGGCATACTGCTAATCTGTAGGAAGTACGCCCCTGGGGGGAGGGCCTTCTTCTTGCTCAGGTGCAGGTAGCTGACGCCCTCTCTCTGGTTGATCCTGAAGAAGCCTTCTTCATTCCCATAGTCAATGCTGTAGCGCACGTGGTCGCTGAGCGTGGACAGGGCTGGGGTAAACTCCAGGATGTGGTCACGGTTACTAAGGTCACTGATGTTCAGGTGGAGCTGCAGGGTGTCCTCAACGTCCACACTGGCCAAACTTACCATCTCCTCAGTCAGCTGGAGAAAATACACAGTTTGGTTAAGTTTACTAAATAAAAGATGCATATACCAACAGTACATTAATCGGTGACGTTAATCCAGAGAGACAGGGACAACATATAATAAAGGTTCATACAAACAGGACTTAAGATGTGGTGAACCTTTGAGTTTGGTTCATACATCCCCAACCAACCATGATAACTGTCACCATAAACAAAATAAAGGGTTGTGAGACCCATCTAACTTTTCCTTTATTTCCTTTATTTACTAAGAGTAGTATAATACACACAGGCTGACCCCGCTATTGTGGTGCAACCAAAACACCACTGAGGACTCCACACAGACAGACAGGCAGATTACCTGTATGTCTTTCCCAGGATCCTCTTGTGTCGAGTTGGTGCTGCGGCGTTTGCGTCCCTTCTTGGGATAGCCATTGATCTTGCATTCATAGCAGGCCTCGGGTGACAGGGAGTTTTCATCCACCTCACTTCCCTCTCCACCACTAGGGGTGCCAGTAGGAAAGCCTAGGCCTGTGACACAGTGCCTGAATGGAGGACAAAGCCATCAGTTGGCGAGACGCATACACAGACAACTCTCACACGACAGTAAAACGCATATGCATACCCTTGGCCTGCACGGAAGTATCCAGGTGGACATCCACAGAGGTAGCCCCCGTCTGTGTTTGAACAACCAAACTTGCAGGGGTTCTGGCTGGTGGAGCACTCGTTGACGTCTGCACAGCTTCCGCTGGTCTGCTCGTAGTTGAAGCCGGTGGGACAGAGACAGCGGAAACTCCCCAGGGTGTTGTGGCATGGCGCTCCCCCGCAGATCTGGCTGTTCAAACACTCGTTCTCATCTGGGTCACAGGAAGGTGACAGGAAGTAAACAAACAAGAGGTGGGTCTTGACACAAAATAGTGCTGTTAAATTCCGCCACCATTGTTGTACATTCAGACTAAAATAGATGCTTCCTCGACAAAAGCTTGTTATATTGGTACCACACAATCCGTGCCTATTTTTGTTTGGTTTTGTCCCCGTCTCCATATGTTACTTTGTCTTTTTATTGTCTGGAATGTTCATAAGCCCACCAGGGTCTCTCTGGTAATTCACATATTTTTTTGACTATCATTGTTGTTATTCTTATTACTAGTTTCAGAAAATATAGTAGTTAATAGTTGTCAATATTGTCATGAAAGAGGGAGACACGATGTTCTGCTTAACTCCGTTTTATTTATGCTAGCACACGACACATAGCCAACTGTAATATCTCTGTTTTTTACTTCCGGCCTCCTGACTGGCTACGGTAGCCTCATATGAACAATCTCACAACATCTCCCCTTTTAAAGTGAAATAAACATTCTGAGGAATAAGTGAAATTACTACTTGTCCTGAACTGTAATGTTTTTTTTTCCATGTACCACTGAATCTACTCCCCAGAAGGTAGACAATTTTAACCATTCCACTGTAGTGTAAACAAATTGTAACATGCATATATGGCATCAATTTCCGTTTTACAACATACACCTAACTTTAACTTGTTATTTTTTTTTTATTTTTTTTTTTATTTTTTTAACTCAGTCTCTCTTTTAAACTGGACACAGGACATCATCGGGGTAGACTACCCTCAGTCCTGAGAAGGGATTATTCTGCCCTTATGAGAGAGATGAACTTCCCCTCAAAACCAGTCCAGTTCCTGTCTGTGTCTCCTGGAAGAACAAACACACAGATCTACTGAGGAGAGCTTTAAAGTCAATGTCTCTGTCAGTCTCTAAACCTTAGAGGCACTTTAACCTCGCGACCCCTGGAGGTCAGTCTCCGGGGAGTGGTGGACTGGAGAGGAGACTGCGGGGCGGGATCTGACGATGGCTGGCCACGTGACAGCTTGTGTGGAGTAGCTACAGCCGTAGCTGGAGAACTGCAGTCGGGCTGCGGTGGGACAGGAGCAGCACACTGCTGTTCTTCCACTGGGTTGGCAGTCTCAGGGACGGCCTGGAGGTGCCGCCTGTTGCGACGGGTCACCGTGCCGTTGTCCATTTCCACCACGTAGGATCTTGGCTCCTTGGACGTGCTGACGACTGTTGCAGGTGTCTTCCAACCTTTGTCCCCGTCGAGCTTCACCCTGACCTTTTGACCTGGGTGCAGCTCGGGGAGAGGACGAGCTGAATGTCTGCGGTTGTAGAAGAACCTGTAAGCTTCCTTAGCTGCAGCGTCCTTCTGGTGGACGAGGTCCCAGTTGGTTGGCTGTGGCAGCAAAGACTTCTCTAGTGCTGGGACAGTGGTGCGGATTTGTTTCTGCTTAACTCCGTTTTATTTATGCTAGCACACGACACATAGCCAACTGTAATATCTCTGTTTTTTTACTTCCGGCCTCCTGACTGGCTACGGTAGCCTCATATGAACAATCTCACAACAAATATCAATGCCACACATGTGCGTGCCGATTTTTGTATGCACACACACAAATATATGTATATGTGTGTATTTATTGATGTTACTTTAAGGTGGTAGAAAAGAGGCGAGGCACAGAGACGTTGTTTTCAATAGGGCTCCAGTTCAGACTTAACCCAGAACATCATGAGGACATACTTTGGAAACAAAGTCACCAGGACGAAAGGAAAGAATTTTTATATTTGCCTGTAAAAGGTGTTTAAGTGGTCACTCACCCACACACTGGTTCCACTGGTAGTGCTGCAGGTAGCCTTGTGGACAGCTGCACCTGTATCCACCCACTAAGTTCTGGCAGCCATGCTGACACCTGTGGCTACCATCACACTCGTCCATGTCTGTCAGACAAACAACAACAATAAGAGCCTGTTGTCTGTAACCTGATTGGCCAACGCTGAGGTTGGTGTCAGTGGTTTTCCGACCTTCACATTGTCCATTGGGATCTAATGAGAATCCTCGCTGGCAGTCGCAGCTGAAGCTTCCGGGCGTGTTCTGGCAGACGCCATTTGTGCCGCACAAATTGGGGTCATTGGCACATTCATTGTTGTCTACACAAAGAGGAGAAAAGGCTCAGACAAGGGTAAAAAAACTGTCTGAGTGGAGCTTACTGGTTGCTACATGCACAATGTGGAGAGGGCAGATCACCCTGCACTGTTGCTATAAATAAGCTCACAGTTTGAAGAATAAAATCTCTCACTTACTGGTTCAATCCCAGACCGGAAGAGGTAATCATAAACATTTGAGTGTGAGGACTCATTCTTGACCCTGGGAATAACAGCCTGAAAAATAATCTAAACTGAGCATCCACTTGCTGGAAGTAAGTGAGCATCGAGTTCAGATTATTTTGTCAAACAACACAAACATGTTTGACTGTTGTGACTGGAATCTACACAAATCTAGACATGATCACTGCGACGAAGATCAACGCGGTGAAAGGTGTAATTTCCAAATGTCTGTTTGATTATTATGGTGAATAATCTAACCAGAACAAACATTATTGTACAGGGAAGGGACACACGCCTCCTTTACAATGACAGCTCAGTAGAGCAGATGTATTGGCAGCAATGAGGATTACAGTCTGTGCTATATTCCTCGGAAAATGTTCAGTTCAATAAAAATATTTCTGGGCATTTGTTACTGAGGTATGTGGTGTTTTATGTCACATCCATGTTTCTTCAACCGCCTTACTCCTGAAAACATCCACACCTACTGTATGACATTTGCCTGAAGCTATTCTTATTCCCAAAAGTGATGGTTCCCCGCCACTGATTTGATGTGAGGTCATGAGATCTGCTCTATTGTCTGGGGAAAAAAAGCTTTCGGCCGTCACGGCGATCTACTGCAATGTTCCATAACAAAGCATTGCTAAGCTGCCATGACCAGGAATCTGTCCAGTCTAATCAGATCAGTGTGATATCACCCGGACTCCATTAAGTCTGAATGAGAGTTAGTCAAAGTTAGACGAGGGGGGGCGCTATAAGGACCTTTTGTGACATCACATTGTGGAAAAAAAAAACAACCACACACACATTCTGTGCATATTTGGCATGGAGCAAGTCCTTTTTTGGGAATACACAGATAACTGTGAAAGGAGCACATATAATCACAAAATATGTGGGTGTGCAGTAGATCAACTGTTAGCATGTGTGTATTTACCAATGCAGGCCGTGTGATGCTGCATGAAGCCAGGCGGACATTTACACGTGAACCCACCAATGGTGTTGACGCATAAGAATTGACAGTTATGCTGTTTGGTCGCACACTCGTCCAGATCTGAAAAGGAGAAGCGGTTCACCATGATATTATACTTTCAAGGAAAGTGAGGAAAGTGCTGAGCGGTTTGTTTGGTGCATCTGAGATACTGCGGTTGGAGTCGTGTCAGACCACTGTGTGTACTACTGTATGTGGGCTGCTCTGTTCTGAGTCAAATTCCAGTCCTTCAGCAGTCACTGACCTACGACTGACCTGCGAATGAACCAGACACCGGAAGCACACAGGGGTACTGCAGAGGGGGAAACTACAGCTATGATAAATAAAGATTAAAAAGACCCCAAAAACTGAACACCCACTTTATATTTTCTACTCACAAACACGTCTGATAAACACTGACACAAACAGACGCACTGTGTCATGTGCTCTGTGCACTGGCTACAGGGTCGTGGAAAAAATGTGCAGGAGCACTTACACTTTTCCAAAATGAACGTCTCAGGTTAGCGAGCAGAGCACTGGCAGAGAGCCTGGCCCACTCAGCACTACGGTCGCTCAGACCTGGAACTTGAGTCAAGCGAGAAGAGCTTGCCACTGGACGCCACTGATCTGAGCAGCACAACGTTTGAGAAAGGGTGTCACCTTTGCAGCTCTTTCCATCTTCCAGCAGGACGTATCCGCGAGGGCAGGAGCACAGGTAGCCTCCCTCTGTGTTCTTACAGATGAAGTTACAGGGCTTCGGTGCCTGTATGCACTCATCCACGTCTTGTGGTGAGCGGGATGGGGGTTGAGGATGAGACAAAGAAACAGAGAGAGTGAGTTTGATCGCGTAGCCTGAAATTCCATAAGGGGAGATGATGAGACAGACAGACTCGGGCCGCATTTTCCAGAGGAGTGTGTGGGCCGTCCACCCACGTTGTTTTGGCTCTTTACTGGACAGCAGGAATGAGAAAGGGCGGGGTGGGGTGGGGGGGCACGGTAGGAAAGGAGTCAATAAAGTTTCGGCGTCGGAGGTGAAAATCGAGCCTTACCCACACACAGTGTGCTGGTGATATCAGTGGTGTAGCCATCTTTGCAGACGCAGCTATAGGAGCCCAACGTGTTGATACACTGGCCGTTCTTGCACAGGTTTCCCATGACGCGACACTCATCAATATCTGCACAGCAACCAAAAAAACTACTGGGAGACAGATACTGTTGCATGCATTGAGTGTGTGTCACTGTCAGGTATTTAATGTCAATAACAACATATTATTATAGTAAGATACCTCTGCCGTCAGTGGTGTAGCCGGGTCCCAGAGGACACATCTTCTTGTACTGGGTGGTCCCAGGTAGGGGGCAGAGCTCACAATTGGTGCCCCAGCCTCTGCCTCCGTCACAGCAACACTCCGACTTGGTCACCATGTTCCTGTTGCTGGAAGTCATCTGACACAGAGTGGTCAGCACTTCAGTGAAGCAGAAGCCCTCGCGGTTATCTGGAGGGTGGGAAAGACGGAGACGGGAGTGTGAGTGCGAGACAAAGGAGGCAGGGAGGGAAAAGGACGGGAGACCAAACCACCCAGACAGGGACCTGGCCTCGGAGAACCAGACACAAATAGATAACCCACGCTGCTTAATCGTCTCTGAAGAGTCAGATACAGATACAGAACCACTGAGCTTCCACAGTCCCCCTGACGTTCTTCTCACTGAGGTCAACAGGTCATGTCTATCCTCCAGTACATATAGCATGGAGGGTTGGGTTCCTTTTCCCTATCTTGACAGTAACATACATATGTTTTTAACAGGAGTGTCATGGAATGGTTAAATTCCCACTGTTCAAATGTAACAGCCATAATATCTGTGATTAAACTGCTCTGGAAAATAGGTTAAACCATTTGTTTTGTCAAACATTTGTAGATGTAGCTTAATGAAACGAGTGACTTAATGAGAAGGAGAGGCGTCTTTCTGATACATCTCCTAAACAGTGGCTGTAAATAGGTACACATAAACATATAACATAAACGACATAAATGACTACTAAAGGACTACTACATTAGATAAGATGTACTGATAAATGCTGTACGCACCAATGCATTCGGTCTGTGTGGGGTTAGCGATGAAACCTTGGTCGCATCTGCAGCGGTAGCTTCCTACTGTGTTCTCACAGCGGCCGTTCCTACAGATACCTGGTTTGGCTGCACACTCATTCAAATCTAACACACACACACGCACACACAGACACACACACACACACACAAAACATCACCTGGGATCAAGTCACACATTCGAGTTTTGTGGTAAAATGGCAATTAAACAAAACTATCATTTCACAATTAATGCTCAGTGTACACTGCAGGACTAAAATGCATTAGTAACAAGGACAATCAAGGATGTGGGGTGTTCACAACTCTGACTGTAATTCCATACATTAGAATGAGGGTCTATGATTTTATAGTAAGACGCTATCATATATTACCCATGCAACCGTCTCCGCTGGGCTGGCGCGTGTATCCAGGCAAACATATGCACATGTATGTACCAATCAGGTTCTTGCAGGTCATGCCCCTGCTGGCACAGTCATCTACGCCATCTTCACACTCATTCTGATCTGGAAGGGGAAAAAAAAGGCATAAAATTAAGAGGGCGAGAGGAAATGTACAGTATGTGGACGCATGCATGTGCACCGCTGACGCTAGTGATGTAACACAGCCACTCATAGATGCTGTAGCACTTCAGAGTTTTATCTAACCACCCGGTCCAACCCTGAGTGCTAACAGGCGTGTAGCGGGAGAGTTGGTGGTCTGTTTGGAGCTAATGTAAACAGTGACGCTATAGACACTGACAAGTTCCTCCTGTCTCAGCGCTTCCCTCCAAATACATCTGTTGCCATGGCGCACGAGCTATCTGGGAGTGTCGAGGTGTAAATACTGACTCGGCCAGTCACAGTTTCCAGAGAATGTTTAAAGTTTGTCTGAGACAGAGGACCCTCGAGCATCTTACAGAGATAGTGCGTTACGTAACTTTGCGTGTCAGCGTATGGAGGAACTATGAGGTTTATTTTCGACCAACGCTTTCCAGTAAATGGACCATGACTGAGAAAGCTGAGTGTAAGAGTGAGTCATTGAGTCGTAGCACCTTTACACATCCGCTTGTCATCGCGCAGAACGTAGCCCGTGGGACATTTGCACTCGTACGAGCCCACGACGTTAACGCAGCGGAAGGCACACAGCAGCGGATTCTGGGCACACTCATTGATGTCTGGAAGAGAAGAGGCAACAGGTTCTCAGTCATACGACAGGACTACAAAGAGTGAATGAAGGATGTGAGGAATGCATACGTAATGTCACATACCTTCACAGGTCATCATTGGGCCTGGCTCAAAGCCATCGTCACACGCACACTCAAACCCACCAATGACATTAGTGCATGTGCCATTGCCGCAGGGATTGCCAATTTCACACTCGTTGGTGTCTGCGTTGAAGGGAGTTGCATGAACAGTGACGGTGTTGGATTAACGTTCTACCAGGTGAATAATTCATTGACGGGGTGTGACAGACACTCACCTACACATCGGACTCCGCTGATGTCCAGGCGGTATCCCATTGGACATTCACAACGGAAAGAGCCGTCTGTGTTGATGCACTGGCCGTTAACACAAGGGTCATTCACGCATTCATCAATATCTATTAAAAAACAACAAAAAAAAAAACCATCAAGCAAATTATATTCCATAACTCTGAGGGAGATGCACAGCAGCAGAGGCTCAGTGATAGTGACACACATACCTTTTGGGTGGTCGTCTACCCCCTGCACATATCCCGCATTGGTACAGAGCACGCGATATCCCTCTGGAACCACAAGATGTGCAGACTCATATATTTATTATTGCGTGCATGAGCTTACATGCTCCCTGCATATGCTTGTGTCTATGTGATAGGAGGAGTACGCACCCTCTCCCTTGCTTGGGCAGATTTCACAGGGGTCTCCCCAGCCTTGACCCGGCATTCCAGTGCAGCAGCATTCAGCCTTGGTAGTGTTCTGAGGCTTTGGAGCCAGGCAGCGGCCATTTTCAAACTTGGTGTAGCAGTAGTTCACGCGGACATCTACCAGGTTAACACAAACACGCACAAACGGCTCGTGAGAAAGAATGTACAATATAACAATACATATAACAACAATATATAACAATACACGTACGTATGTATATAGTAAATATATATAGGCACACACAGTAGTATATATATATACATATATATATATATATATATATATATATACATATATATATATATATATATATAGGCCAGTGAGCTCATTTGACTGAGAATGAGCAGTGTTGAGAATAGCGTTAAGGTCATTTGTTGGTACAGTAAACCAGAACTACAACAATAAGACATTCATTTGAATCATTTTAAACCAAATCGGCAATTTTCTTGCTGATCAGTATTTGCCAGTTTCTCTCTTTTCCCTTCCTGCTTCTGAGGACTCTTGTTCCCCCCCGGACGAGGCAGGCACTTACTCGTTACGGTCATTTGTTGGTACAGTAACCCAGAACTACAACAATAAGACATTCATTTGAATCATTTTAAACCAAATCGGCAATTTTCTTGCTGATCAGTATTTGCCAGTTTCTCTCTTTTCCCTTCCTGCTTCTGAGGACTCTTGTTCCCCCCTGGACGAGGCAGGCACTTACTTGTAATAAGAAGCATATGGCCGTGCTCTCCTGCTTGCACTGGCCTTCACTGAACTCAACACAAATAAGCTTTTCTTACCACCGTGCATTGCACGCACACGCGTGCGCACACCTGGCTCAGAGGCTCATGCATGAACACCTGGTGCTGCGACGAGACATGTTACGTTCCTCCATGAAACTGACTTGTCAGCCTTTCCACAAGAGAGACGCATGGTGCTTTCTGCACAGCAGTTATGAAAGTGTGTGTGTGTGTGTGTGCATGTATGTGCACATCTCTGTGTAGGCTCCATATTTCATTGCTATTTTTGTATTTTGCAACTGAATTATATGACACCACAGTTCAAATGTTGTGGTTTCTTATTGTGGCAACCTGAGTGTAAATGCTGTGTGTTTTTTTTTTTTTTGGCAAAATGTAATACATGAAAAATACTAATAAATCCTAAAATCCCCCCAAATATTAAAAAAGCATTGACACGCAGACAGATTGATATATAGATTGATCAGATCTGATGGTGGTGAACGTGGTGACAGATAGTTACTGGTCATGATATATAATCTGTGGTCATGATGATAGAAATCAAAACCACCACCGCATTATGATTTAAAACATATTGAGTAGGGAGTCCTGGCAGCCATGTGGCTGAAACATATACTTTGTAATGTCATCACATAATGCCAGGTATGGTTGCAACTGAGGCCTTAAATCACCCCACTCTCTCTCTGTTGCTCCAGTATCCATCAACACTGTCTACGTCCCCCGAACACACTTTCTGTCCTACTTTGTTTTATCTTTTCTGTCACTGTTATTTGAGGCTGTTCTCAAAGCGAAACGTGACTTGTCTTTTTGTTTTTTTTTATACAACTGTGTCACTCATTCATCTGTTTTTTTTTCTTTTTTAGACTGAGTTTGCTACCATATGGAGAAAATGGGGGGTGCGTTCTCTCTTAGTTGTTCTTTTTATAACTCAAGA
Organism: Trinectes maculatus; assembly: GCA_016785345.1. NCBI lineage: Eukaryota > Metazoa > Chordata > Actinopteri > Pleuronectiformes > Achiridae > Trinectes > Trinectes maculatus. The sequence continues at coordinate 700,449 of JAFBJQ010000179.1, forward strand.
AACATATGATGGATTGATTTGATGGTGCCTGATCAAATGCAGCACACAATAAATATAGTGGTGCTGGTATGCAGGACAGAATGTGAGTTTTAGGCAGAAATGTCAAATTCTGAACAGTCACTTCAATGCCATTAAGGCCTATGCAGCCACAGTCTTACTTTGTCTGACCAGTAGTAGCTTATGGTGGTGTAACTGACTCAATTAGATCACTATGTGCTGTTTTTTACTGCTGTTACACTTTGTTTCTGTATTCACTGTGGTCACTGTGGTCACTGTGCTACAAAGCTTGACAAATGCATTTAAATGCACATTCATGTTACAGGTAAAGTGATACTATGGAAAAAACAGCTAGTTCTTAGACCTTTTGGGGAAAAAAAATCAACATTATAAAAAAAAACACATGCAATTTCTCAGTGGGACAGGGTTTATCCTTGTCTAATAGCCTTTTCCATTGTCCGTGTTCCTCACTCTCCACCCAGCAACTACCCATTATCTTCCGACGCTCAGTGGATCCCTTCTAATACTTGTGGGAAAAGTCAAATACAAACTGTATCCCGCCTCACTGAACTGATGATGTCACCACTTGAGTGTTTGGAGGGGGAACACCCTAACGGAGGACTCAGCGCACACCCACCCACGCCAGAAACACACACATGTGCATAAAAACACACACGTGCGTGCACACACACAAGACAGGAAATGGAAAAGCGATTTGTCCGGAGCCACACTTGGCCTTGTTGGGGCAGCAGCAGCAGCAGAAGCTGCCTGAACACAGTGTGCTATCATCAAAGAGTAGAGACAAGTCTGACACCAATCAGAGACCAGTCTGTCTCAGACTGCACAAATACACACCTATATACAATTTGAACTTGATGTATAGGATATCTTCATAGCCAAACACACACACACACACACACACACACACTTACCGAAACATCTGAGTCCGGAGGCAGAGAGCTGGAAGCCCTCAGGACACAGGCAGGTGAAGCTTCCTTCAGTGTTTGAGCAGGTTCCAAACGAACAGATCCCGGGTGACTGGGAGCACTCATCAATATCTGACGCACAAAGAGGAATGACATCAGCCACTGAATCAAACTGACAGAGCTACAAATGCAATCAATTGAAATCCATTCCTAATTTGACCTGAAGTATCTTCTGCAGGGCCTCAACTACACTGAACTTTTTCCTTCAACTACTGTCACGGCTGCACAGATGAAGTCATACCAGTGTGTCACGCTCTATCCCACTGTGATAAAACAGAGCATAATGTCATTAACTGGTGGTTGAATAAAGGGCATATTATCCTGATTAGCCTCCTTTTCACGTGTTTGCTAATCAAAATGAGCATCTGCTGCTCTTACTAATGCTGAGAATCGAGAGCCGCTCCGCTGCTTCCAGGAACAGAGCACAAAGCAGGAATGTTTTGCAGTCCGCTGAAAATCACTTCATCAGCCTCACTGTATAAACAATCCAAGTGTTCTGGCTTGAACCCGCTCCCACGTGGAAAGGCGAGAAGAGGGGAGTTCTGTGAGACTGGGGCATTTGCAAAGTTTATGCTCTCCCTGCACTCAGCAGCAGTACAGTATGTGTATATACAGTACGCATCGAGTTCATACATATACATAACATCTGCACTGCTTGACGTAAAAGTCACTCATGAGGGCAGATAATGTATTAATCCTCTGGATATTCCTGTTTTTTTTTTGTTTGTTTTCATGATGCAATAAGGATCCGCGTCGGGCTGCTGTACCTTCACAGGTTTCCTCATGGAGATAGTAGCCAGGTGGGCAAATGCACCTGTATGAGCCATCCAGATTCAGACAGGTTCCTGCACCACACGTGCCTGGATTCACCGCACATTCATTGATATCTGAGGAAAAGCAGGGGATGTAAATAAATTTGACGCCTCACATATTTTGCTGGAAATCATCAAAAAGGGGTTCCTTACCTACACACAGTCTGCCATCTAAACTGAGCTCATAGCCTTCGTTGCACAGACAGAGGAAGGCACCGACTGTGTTTATACACTGTCCATTTCGACACAGGCCCCTCTGGGTCGAACACTCATCCACATCTGATCAACACACAAACACCAAAGCACATCACATAAGGGCTGTAGCATTATAGCGTGTCCTCTCTCACATCGCACACAGACGCACACACCTATGCAGTCGCTGTTGTGTGAGTTCTGAAAGCCGGGGTAGCAGAGACAGTTGTATGAGCCCACTGTGTTCTTACAGGTCCCATTACCACAGGGCTGTCTCTCACACTCGTCCACATCTGAAACCAGAACGCATCACGACAGTTCAGTATCACATCACTCGCATAGCAGAGTAAAACTGACAAGATCGGGTCATAATCAAAAGTGATGGGAACCAACACGGCTTACCGACACACATTGACTGGTCCTTTGTTGTTTTGAAGCCATTGGGGCAGGTGCAGCGATAGCTACCCAGCATGTCAATGCACTGGCCGGGATTGCAAATACCTGGATTCTCATTACATTCATTTCGGTCTGTAAAAACAAACAAAAAAAAAAATAGTGAAATATAAGAATTAGGTGTATCTTGTCAAGCTGAATCAACTAAAAATTGATTGTCTGCTATAGAGATTATAATGCATATCTACATGTTGAAATAAACTGCCCCATGATACTTTATTATATCTGAGAGTAATCAGCAAATCCTGGCCATCCACTCTACAACTGGAGTGAATGGAAATGTTGACATAACTCACTTAAAAAAATAGTCATTTGAGTTTAATATGACTATAACAGCTTCAATCTAACAATCAATAACAGGGCTGGAAGCTGGTTATCATCTCTATTGAATGATGACAGAATCATTACACATCATCATTTCATTGCTGTAAAAAAAGTCAAACATTAAATTCGCATTACGCCTTCCGGCAGTGTTAATTTTTCTTCAAATATAGTTAATCGTTGTACTTAATCCATAACTGTCTCCAGCCACAGCCACAGTCTCAGTTTTCCTTCACTGCCAACCGACTGTGTTTTTGTTAGGAATGCATAAATAGCAGGAAGCAACCCAGGATGTTGATTTAACATTTACTTATCAGTGAGGATTCTCAAGTCTGACAGCGACATGTTTCTGATATACTGCAGCATATGTTCAACAGCTTTACACATGCTTCACATTTTCTCTTCCTTAACAACAAGTCCACGATGAAGAATTCTCTTTCAGCCCAACTGTCACTGTACTGCCTCCATTGCTTTATGTTTGGAATAGAAATGTCTAGAATTGTTAATGTGCAAATTTATATTTTCAACAGAAAGAACAGAAGAAATTTGACAGTTATGTAACAGTATGTTAATATTTTGATATTAAGTGAAAGCTGTCTATTTATTGTTTTGTAACAACATACTATATTCTGATCTAAAATATGGAGTACCCCATGGCTTTGTCCTCGGTCCTCAGTGTTTCCTCTTTTAATAAAAAAGTCCCCAGAGATATATGAGCATAAATGTTCCTTTTCTCTGCCAGAGACAGCTTTTGATACCTAAATAAATAGGGTTTGTTGATGAACTGTTTCTACCAGACTAATATGGAAGCTACTTTCCATTATGTAATGGCAGTTGGCAAACAACAATCTCCATTAAGGTCATAAGGAATGAACTATTACAGGTTAACGAAACAATGACAGCCATGATCTGAGTGCTGCTGACACCTTTCATGGTGTTTTTGATAACCGGTCCACAGCCTTACCTACACATTGTCCAGTGGGGGTGAACCGATAACCAGGTTTACACTCGCAGCGGAAGCTTCCTGGCATGTTCAGACAGGCTGCATTCTGCTGGCACACAGGTCCATTCTGACACTCATCAATATCTAACAACAACAGGGACAGATGTGTTCTAAGATTTTTACACAGACTTTACTAAAGGAAGAATTCACTGCATGCTATTTATTGTCATTGTCAAGCATTACCTTCACAAATCAGCAGCTTGTCATTGTAGATGAAACCAATGGGGCACTCGCATCTAAAACTGCCAATCATGTTGATGCAGACTCCATTCTCACACACTCCTGGGATTTCCCTGCACTCATCAATATCTATCATATGAAGAAGAGCCAGGAGGGGGAAATAAGAATAAAACAATCTTTTCTAGTTACAAAGAAACACTGAATGGGAAAATCATACCAATGACGCGTCCAGTGGTAATGTCAATGTAATACCCTGGTCTCTCACTGCCACACAGGACTGCAAACTCATCTGAGAAAACATAATAGTTAATAAGAGTTAGTAAAAAGCCAATGTTACTATATTATCTACTATAAGCATAGTTATCATAATTGTGTGTGTGACCCCACCAGTGCTTGGCACGGGACACCGTTCACAGGGTTTATTCCATGCACGGCCAATGTTGTAGGAGCAGCAGCACATCTTTTTGGTCATGTTGAAGGTCAGCTCTCCATCACACGTCCCATTGTCAGAGTAAAAGTTTCTGTAGCAGTAGCTCTTCCTCATGTCTGTGCACAATAATTAGAAAAACAGAAATGCAAATATGTATCTGAGTGACATTTTGCTGTTTTATACAGTCACGAGAATACAACGCGCACACATACCCATGCAGTTGTTTCCGCCATTGACTTGCATATAGTCCACAGGACAGATACAGGTGTAGTTCCCAATGGTGTTGTAGCACTGCCCTGGGCCACAGATACCTGGGCGTTCACACTCATTGACATCTGCAGACAGAGGGAATTTAAGTAAGAAATTACTTAATAGCTTGAAAAGAGGAATACATACAATAAGGGATATATCATGTTAAACGCTGTCTACAGACCTAAAGAACCTGTGTGCAAATCGTTATGATTCATGTCTCAGTGCCAAAGGAACCAAAATGTCACCTTTATTGTGTTTATGACTCACGCTGATTGAACTATTTTATTTAAGAGGAACTTGAAGTTTTCATCCAAGTCATATAATATAATATAATATAATATAATATAATATAATATAATATAATATAATATAATATAATATAATATAATATAATATAATATGTGAGAAGAAAAAGAACCAATAATAATAATATTATCAATAATATACTAGACAATCATATCGCTTTTATTCTTATGGATTTTAGTTTTTGTAATGGCTATTCTTTATTCCTACATTTTGCCATGACCATCACATAAAACACAGCGTTTGTTCCTTCTAACCTGGCAAACAGCTGCACTGCTTTATAACCAGAGACACAGTGGATGTGCAGTACAGAAAGGTTCAGAGCAGACACTCAGCTTTTGTTCATCTAGCCAAGAAACACACGCTAATTAAAATGCCACCGGCCACATGTCATTGTCTAACCCTTAGCCCCCTCCTCTCCCCTCTGTTCCCATTTCTCTTTTCTAAACACCCTTCTCATTTATCATCCCCACCCGTTCATCCTCCGCCTTTCCCCTCCCTCTGTCATCTGTGCCCCGGCGATGGGGGACTCAGAGGACTGACCACATCTGAGCCTCGCTCCTCTGGACAGAGTTAGACGCTCAGCTGTCTCATCAGCGTCACTGAGCTCTGCTGGGTTAGTAACAGACGGGATTCGCATATTGAGCTAGAACGAACTACAGAATTGTCGATAGGACAAAAGGGTCAAACGTTTCATGTCTCAGAGCTTCTTTCCCCGTGTCCCCACAGAACAAAGGCTTTGATGGCTGGACTCAATTTTGCCTTTCGACCGAAACATCCCGTGGCAAAAGATAGAGAAGGATCAGTCACCAGTGTGTAATGCATAGGTGTAACATACATAATCTATGTGTCGAATACCTTCGCAGATTCTGGTTTCTATGTTGAGGGCAAAGCCTCTTGGACATTCACACTGAAAGCTGCCAAAGGTGTTGATGCACCGTCCTCCTTGGCATAATCCTGGCAACTCCAGGCATTCGTTGATGTCTGGGAGGGAAGGAGAACACTCGTTATCACTGAGGGCAGGTGGATGGCTGTTATTTAAGGGCAACCTCGCACAAACACATGAGAGCAAGTCGCTTTCTGACCTTCCAAAATGACAGTGATTGGGTTTGGTCGGAAGCCTTCTCCTCCAGGACACAGTGTCTTGGCCTCAGCTGTAGCACAAGACAGCACGAAAACACATTAACCAGCAGCGATGTCACAAACACACACACAAGCCACTATCAATGTTGTTTTGTTGCAGAAATTGACAGTAATGAATGGCAGATGATGAGATGTTGGTTGGTCAGGTGCCTGAAAAAAAGAGGTTTCTAGTCATTGAATCGTTTCCTGACGCTCTCTGTTCTGGTTTTTCTGATGAGCCAGCTCAGATCTCAGTGTTATCCGCGGAGCCCAATGGACCGGACGTGGCTGCAGATTCTCAGAAGCAAGCATTTCCTCGAGCTGAGTCATCCCCTGTAATGTTCTCAACCATCTGCTGGCAATTTCCATGTAAGTTGCTCAAAGCTGTCTCATCCTAACCAGCAACCAACAACTGCAGCAAAAACATATTCCACGCATTACAAGTGCAGGCAGCACCTAACCTGTGTGTTCGCAAAACAACCAACTCACAGCCAATAGGGTTGAATTCACAGCTTTCTTCTTCTTGTTGTTGATTATTTATTCATATGACTGCTAGTTGAAATGGAAAACAGTGCACCATTAAAGGGCAACAAGTGCCAAATGACAGACTGATTTATTCTGACTGATGCTACAAAAGAACTACTAAATGCATTTTATTGTTGATTAAACCCAGAGATCCAAATGTCTTTGCCACATTGTGTTATTCAAAACTACTTTGTCAGCCACTTTACAGGACAAAGGTTTTGCCTCTGCTACACAGTTTTTTACTGGTTCGGTGATGGAGGACCCTCGTCTAAACGACACAGATACATCAAAAGAAAAGAAATCAAGACATTGTCTCAAGCCAAGATGTTACATAACAAGGAGTGATAGCAGTTCTGTCACGATAATATTCGTTTGACATTTAGTTTGGTTCTCGTGGTTCGCTGTCATTATTTACAAGAGGCCTTGTCGCCACTACAGACAGATGGACTGTATCTGCAGTTGCCATTTTGGAAGTGTCATCTTATAAGATTTCTGTCATGGGACAGAAGGCAGTTCTAAGCTAAGCGTTGAGCCTGGTTGGCTATACATTTTCAACACTTCACTATGACTACCATCCAGGAAATGTCTTCTATCACCTTAAAGCCTACTATTTGGCTATGGCTCTCACACCAAAGGTCACAAACCTTGCTACTGACCTGAAAACTAACCAATCTGAGTAATCTTGGTAGGACTCACTTGAGTTGGCAGGGGGGCATGCTTCACAGGGATTTCCCCAGCCCTGACCCAAGGAGCAGCAGCAGGATGCCTTGGAAACACCAACTCCGATCTCTTTGGAGCAGTCCAAGCTCTCGGATGCGTCTCCTCGGGATCGAACATCCAGGTAGCAGCTCCCAGAGCGGGTGTCTGTTTACATACACATATATGCACACACACACACACACACACAGATGTCCAGGTATACATGTGTATCTGACCTTCGTTAAGCTAAAACACTGACGATGTGATCTGAGAACTTGTTGAGTCTCACCTACACAGCCCACCCGAGTGGGGTTGAGTTCAAAGTCTGCTGGGCAGTTGCAGTGGTAACTTCCGGGGATGTTGACACACATTCCGTTAATACAGATGGTCGGGTCTGCGCATTCATTAACGTCTGAGAAAGTCAGATGAAGAAGCAGTCAACAAAATGTCTTCATTTCCACAGAAATATATAATAGTTTCTTTTATTTTTGCGGGTCACAACAGGAAGAAGAGGAGCACTTCCTCTTTTCACTGCTACAATTCCATTCAGTTTTCCTCAGACAGCATCACTGGGGAAGGCTGCTGGACTAATGTGTTGGCGAGTCTTACCGGTGCAGTTGCCTCCACTCCTGTCCAATTCATAACCACTGCTACATTCGCATCTGAAAAGTCCCGGCATGTTCCGGCAGCGTCCATTGACACAGATGTCAGAAAAGGTACATTCATCTATGTCTGTGAAATATAACGAGGTGAGAGAGGGTGTGAGCGAGAGAGAGAGAGAGAGACATCCAGCTGTGAGGGATTAGTGGATAAAGGGATCTTGATGGAAAACTGGCAGTCAGTAACAGGAAGTGCCGGCCACTCACCT
>JAFBJQ010000179.1:709348-724348 GCA_016785345.1 Trinectes maculatus
GAGAGAGAGAGAGAGAGAGAGAGAGAGAGAGAGAGAGAGAGAGAGAGAGAGAGAGACATCCAGCTGTGAGGGATTAGTGGATAAAGGGATCTTGATGGAAAACTGGCAGTCAGTAACAGGAAGTGCCGGCCACTCACCTCTGCTAAACAATACCAGTATTGGGGGAAAAAGAAACACAGACATATCCAGGTAGACACACGTATACGCAATCAGAGCCCCATCCAAATGTATGAAAGTGTGGTCTTCCACATCATTAGACACACTTCTGTCCAGTCCTGCCTCAGCTGAGACAGGAAGGACTGGACTGGTTATTTCAGGAAATTTGACACATCAGCACTATGAGGTGAGTAGGCTCGTTCAACTGAATCCAACAATGTATTATCGCTGAACGCATGAATCACAATCACCTGCTATCTGTCATAAATGAGTTCATACGGAACCGTCAGCTCTACAGCGGCACCGCTCTGGATTTCATACAAAGATCCTTTTGAAGTCTAAATGCAATCTTACATCACCTCAATCATTTACTCTGTTTATGTAAGTGCATTCAGCCCCTTTATTTATTTAGGCAAAAGCCACCGAATGCGAGCGTTTCTTTTTTCCCCAATGAAAACATCATTAAAAGGATCTCTTACCAATGGGATTCCTAGACAGGGGATGTATTTTGAACGTAAAGATGGTTTTGTCTCCAAAAAGACTGAAATGTGTAAAAAATACATTCTACACCAGTGTAAAAATATCATTTCATCCAAGTGGTTGTTAAGAATGAACCTGATATTCATAATGGACAGTTAATGTGTCGCCTCATTAATGTGTTTAACAGCTTGCACTGTGATTGCATTAAAATTGCTCACACTAACCAATGAAAACTGTTCGTATTGTGCAAACTCAAAGTTCTGCATCAGAAAAACTCAGATACAGATTAATAACCTCTGTGCCCACTTGACCAGAGTCGTAAAAAGTATTTGTGTGTCACCGTTTGAAGGCAGCATCTGTGTGGATTGGCTGTTTCTCCAAACAGGAACACAAAACAAAATATTAACCTGAGCAACACTGGTTGGTTAAGAACCTCTTGTAGTTCCTGGATATTCCAGCAGGGCTATATGTCCTTACCCTCGCAGGCCTTTCCGTCAACTGTGGTGATGAAGCCCATGTCACATTCACAGCGGAAGCCTCCTGGCATGTTCAGACAGTGGCCATTCTCACATAGGTTGCTGTTCTCTGCACACTCATCGCTGTCTGTATTGGTAAACACACACACACACACACACACAGAGGGAGAAAGGCTGTAAATACACAGAGCATTTCTAAAAAAGCAATCAGGCAGTGTTGGACTTTGGTTTGTACTGTGTGACCTGAGCAGAAGAATCCATCTCCAGAGAATCCATCCTTGCAAACACAGCGATATGAGCCCATGGTGTTGAGACACTCTGCGTTGTTGCTGCACATGTGTGTCCCGTTCGAACACTCATCCAGGTCTGTAACAATCAAAAGTCCAAAAGAAAAGACATTCAGACAGATGGGCCGACTTCATTCAAATTCTAAGGGAAGGCCTGGAGGGTTAAGGTTAGTGATACTCCATATTTTAATAGTCCTCAGAAACCCACTGCTATTCTCAAAACGTTTCTACCATATCCAATCAAGCCAAAAGTCCAAAACACGCCATTTTCCAATTCACATGAATGGAAGTTGTCGAAAGCTTTTAAACTCCACTGTCTGTTGGCTCACATTCATTTGCCAAGTCATCAGACTGCAGACATATTGTAAATATTAACAGTGGCTCAGAAATATATCATTACGCGTTTAAGAATAGGCTAAATAAGGCTAAATAAAAAAAACAGGCTAAAAGTTGGACATTGTAGTTTTAGACAAAATCTACTCAGACAGGGGAAACAAGACTATTATGGATAGTCAGTACAAAGGACTGCAGGTTGTTATACTGGATAGTGCACTTTGGTTGCATGGACAGTACTAATATTATATATATATGTGTGTGTACATTTGTCTACACACACACATATATATATACACACGCATATTTTATCGCTCTTACTCAGTGGCGTTTGGGGCCATTAACCTTACCTGTGCATTTGAGGCCATTACCAATCCATCCTGGAGCACAGTTACATTTGAAGCTTCCGGGCGTGTTGGTGCAGGTAGCGTGTTGGTGGCAGTTATGGGCGCCTATCTCACATTCGTTAATATCTGACAGAGAGGAAACAAACAAGGAAGCATGTAAAAAAATGATGGCCACTGCTCTGATGGTCTGATGAGGAGGGTGTGCACTCTCCTGCACTGTGGAGGGAGATGATGCAGCAGCAGATGACCAAACCAAGTCTCTCTGGCTCATGGTCTTGATCCTACATTTGAGCTACATTTCAGAGCAGAAGGCACAAAGGAACTCTGCTGTTCTCTGATACTAATAGCCTTCCTGAAAAGGTTTAATGAGGTGAGCAGACTCTGTCATTTCATTGTGCAAGTGTGTCCAGAGAGCTCTGCAAAAGCTGAGGGAAAATCATGTCCTAATGCTCAGGACTTTTTTTTCTGTCTGCTCTGTGTCAACAAGGATTTCTCGGGTTATTTTAGGCAAAGATATTCGCCCTTTTGCAGATTTTCAAAAGCTCTCGCATGGGGCTTCTGAAACAGTTAAATAGCCTCTTGATTGCTCATACTGGGTTTTCTGAGCAGTTTAGAAATGTTCAGAAATTTCCAAAATATAATTGTGACAAAAATTGAAGGTGGTAATTTGCCAACTCTGTACAGAAACTCTACTTCACTGCTAAACCTTAGTAACTGTATGTGAACAATGTACGTTATATCAAGGTACTCTGTAAATAAATAGCTCTTTATATGTGCTAACCTATTGTATGTGGTCCTGGATTCAAATAACAACAACTAAACTGGCTGCTAATAAAATCTGCCCTGCCCATTGAGCTGTTTACTTCCTGTAGGGTGTAACCACCAGGGTTCTCCATGAAGCAGCTGGAGGCGATAAGACTCTGAATGCTGCTTTGGCTCTGCAGCTCTTGTTCCTTAAATGGGTCTGACATGATCAACTACAGCAAACAATGGGAAAAGGCTGTGCGTAGCTACAACAATGATGACTATTAATTGTGGCTTGTAACTTTGAAACCTTGACCAACACAATATCTGGCCCTGGGAACTGAGGTCTGAATGTTGCACAGACAGAATGACTGTACAAGTGTGTGTGTGTGTGCGTGCATGTGTGTGTTTGTACGTCAAGGGAAGCCATGTAATGAGCTTGATGAAGATGTTAGGACCTATCAACCAATGAGACACGCTCCTCGCTGTGCGCCTGTCTTTGGGAGGGTAGTAATTCAAAACACTGTCAATTAGAGATTAGTGCTGCTGGTTTACAGTCTTCCTGAGGAGAGCCGAGGCGTATTTACACTACATTTGATGAGCGGGTTAATATGAGGGCTGCGAGCAAACGAATCTCCCTGGATTACAGAGGGAATTAAAGATCATTTCCCCCGAGCCTTTGATGAGAGAGCACGACAAACGAACACGCACACACACACACACACACGCACACACACTGTCATGTGGGAATGTAAAATGCAAAAAGGGGTTGTTGCACGCGAGGAACGTGTCAGCGGCTACAGCTGCTGTCAAAGAAGCGGTCTGAGTTAACGAGCTAATGTTAGACAGATGAAAGGCAGAGAGGAGGATGACAGAGGACTATAGATGTACAATAGAGAAAAAGGGCAACTTTGGTATATCTGCTAAACCTGCTCCTCTACAGTTCGTCTTTGCTTTGCAGTGATGATACAAGATAGATATCTTTATGTCATCATATTTCCTTTAAGACTATTTTGACATAAGCAATATTATAAAACTTATGAGTCTTTTGATAAACGCCAATAAACACAATGTAAATCAAGGTTTTCTTACATTAAACATTGGCAACCATTCATGCCAAACCGAGCAAGACTGTCCTTGTGTGTTTGAATTAGCCAAGGCTGTGTTTTACTGCTTTTCAATTTGGGGATTTCTTGTTTTCAAACACTCATTGTCTTGGTTCAACATGTTTAACCCTTCACGCTGGTCCTCTAATGTTTACTCCACCAGCACATTTCCACCCTCTCCGAACTTTTCAATGTACACATGGACATAAACTACGCAAGCGTTCCTATAAATACCATTCCCAAGCCCTTACTTCTTACTGTTGTGGAATAAAAAAATTCATCAAGTTATGGATCGGATTTGGGCTTGCGAGCAGTGCTCACACATCGACACGCACGACAACTTCCACGTATACCAACATGGCAATACAACAATGGAAACCGATTTCTTATGCATTTTCTTTGTCCGAATATACTGGGAGTGGGTCATTTCCAAAAAGAGTAGCGGGTTTTGTTCACTTCTCTATCACAAGTCGTCCTGCTTGCCTGAGAGGAATTAGCATCTTGATTCCCTGGTATTCTTGGGCTGAAACTCAAAACCTGTGAATCAGAACCGGCTGCTTAACTGCAACCCCAGGTTTCTCAAAACAAGGAATATACTGTACGGACATTTTAATGGGATTAGAATGAGAAAGTGTCTTTGTGTGTTTGTGAGTGTGTGAGTGGGGGGGGGGGGGGGGGGGGGGGGCTCGGAAGAGCTTTGGCTCACGTACAGACCTGTTTATTTGTGTGTTTGTGTGTGTGTGTGTGTGTGTGTGTGTGAAACAACACATGCTGCTGCTGACTGTGTCTGACTCAGTTCCATCACCGAGAGCAGGCCAGAGAACTCAAACTCTTACCTAGCCCCCCTCAATCCTCATTCTGAAGTGGTCTTATAAATCGGACCAGGCTCCGCCCAGACAGGAGGCGAGACCAAACCAGCAAAGGACTCTAGCAGCCGGACGGACTTTGTATTTATGTGTCCTGGAGCTGTTACAGGCCATGACGTGCTGCAGAGCTCTTCCAACCATCACGTAATGTTTAAATGACGCTAATGAAAAAGCAACAGGGAATAAACAAAGGTGCAATGTGATGCATACATCTGAGAGGAAGACAGTGATCTCACTGACTGCTCATCTGCTGCTGTTACTTCCCCTGTGTGTGTGTGTGTGTGTGTGTGCGTGCGTGTGCGTGTATGTGTGTGTGTGAGCGTGTTTCTCATCACGTCAGACAGGAGCTCTTGTGTGATGTCAGAGCTGCACACACAGACCTTAACCACTTAACCAGCAGCTGCCCTCTACTGACTCACTCTCCTTTAACACCGGTCCACGTTCGTCAACTGACAGGACATTGAACAGGACACAGGAATGCGTGTGTGAGTGTGCGCGTGCAAGGTGTGTGTGTGTGTCTATGTCTTTCGCTCACCTGTACAGCCTGTTGTTCCCTTACGTACAGAGTAGCCCAGGTCGCAGTGACAGATGAAGGATCCCTTGGTGTTTTCACAGCTCCCACTCAGACAGATGTTCGAGTTCAGGTCACACTCATCAACATCTAGACAAGGAGACGAGACACTGAATGAAGGAACCAATAAATCCAGACTAGTAAATTTGTTGATCGGCCCAACAAACAGACTTGAACTATACTAATCTTGAGAAGGTGTTGAAATTTTTTATAAAAACACAAATAAAAACACGTGTCTTTGTGCAGACACATTCAGAAGTCATGACATCATGACGGAACCAGACATCTAAATGTCACGTATTCCTCCCCGCTAAAGCAAACACACACTGTGTTCACTGTCTTATAAATCAACAACAACAACATTACTCTCAGTCCCCTCACACACGCACACAGCCAGACCCAGACTTCTCATGACTCACAGCTTGGCGAACCATGAAGATGATCATTACACTTTCAGTAAATCCCTGAGAAATTCCTGGGTGTAACATGTGGAGGATGCAGAGAATGAATCGGTGGGGGCATAAAATGTGCATGTGTTACCGAGGCAGGTCTTCATATCCTCAGATGACATGAATCCGTCAAAGCACAGACACTGGTACGTCCCGGGGGTGTTTGTGCACTGGCCTCCATCACAGATTTCTGGGCTCTCCTCACATTCATCAATATCTGCAAATTGGAGAGGTGCAAGCAGAAAGGCAAATCGGAGAGGGAAGCAGCCAGAGTGTAGAATGACAGGGCACGCTGAGACGTCAGGGGCCCATCCAGGGCACCGTATTAATAATGCTGATGAATTTCTTTTTCTATGAATAAATCACTGAAGTCGATTTAAGACGAAGCTTGAAAAAAGAACTGCACATTCGCATGAATTAAAATAAACAGCCTCTCAGCCAAAGACACTGGTAACCTGACATTAAACCCTGCATTAAACATTATGCATCATATATTGTTAACAGATGATACTTTTGAAATGAAATGTTTTGCTCTGCAGCTTTTTCTGTACTATTGTTCTATTATCACATGTATCATTTACCGGTGCAGCTTCGTAGATCAGGCATCAGGGCGTATCCATTGTGGCAGCTGCACTCGTAACTGCCCTCCGAGTTGGTGCAGAAAGTCTCACAGCCGCCGTTCTCGATGGTGCACTCATCAATGTCTGTCAGGCAGAAAGACACTCGTTTAATCTCAGGATTCTGTCTTTGTCAGGAAAATAACACACGACATGCTCAGCACCTACCGACACACTCCACTCTGTTCTCTGTAGACTTGTATCCTGTGTTGCATGCGCACTGGTAGCGGCCGATCATATTCACGCACTGGCCATTCCTGCACAGCCTGTCACTCAACTCACATTCATTGATATCTGTGATGGGACAGAGCATTAATCAGATTGGCACACACACAATCAGTGAGAACATACACATGTGCATGTTTGGATTCTGAGGGCACCAGATGCTTGTAGGAACCACACTGAACTGTGGCCTTTTATTACAAGCTTAGAGTTTATTGTCATCATTTTCATGTTAACACTCCAACCTGTTACTTCAGCAGAGATCATGATGGCCTCATAGGGGATGAGGTAGACGCCTTAATTACTTGGTAAAATAAATGATCTTAATGATTAAATCAAATGACATCATGGGCAGAAAGAGCCATGGGTCCTCCATTAGGTCACTGGAGTGATCAGTGACCTAATGGAGGACCCATTATCAACTCAGTGCAAGTTTAACATGGGAGTTTTAATAGAAAGCAACAATTGAAAGCACTCAAACGATCAGGCCCTTTTCCTGTTCGACTGGAAAGAGTGGAAATTTGCTGTTGCTCAAGCTAAAAGGAGACATTTTAGAATACACACATACAAGAGGTAACAATAAAATGTTACAAGATGTAGTAAAAGCTACAATGAACACACAAAAAAAGTTCAAGATATAAGTTCTCCCTCAAACTCCCCGTGCTGGCACACAAGTTGACCCCTCGACTTTCTACATCATCATTCATGCAGCCACGCACATGGGTCTGATGTTCCTGTCAGCCCATCTTCTAAAGATCATACCGTGTATCTCTCTCTCTCACACACACACACACACACACACACACACAGAACAAATTCAAACACTCGCACC
This sequence comes from Trinectes maculatus, assembly GCA_016785345.1. NCBI lineage: Eukaryota > Metazoa > Chordata > Actinopteri > Pleuronectiformes > Achiridae > Trinectes > Trinectes maculatus. Next base: position 716,835 of record JAFBJQ010000179.1, read on the forward strand.
CCCCACACAGCGCCTCAGTCAGCCCACACACAGACACAGGCAGAAACAGAGGCAGATGAGGGGGAAGATCCAAAGCTCAACTGTCACCGAATCTGTCGGCTCTGCAGCGACATCTCCGTCTATCTGTCGTTCATCCTTTCATCTCTCAACACTAACGACTTAAAGGGGAGAGAAAAGAGAGACAGACTTTCACAGAGGAAGAATTTATCCGACTCGGCTCCGTAACGACCTCATAACTCACCGAGACAGGCCGACCCGTCGGGCGCGATCTCGTGTCCTTCCGGGCACACGCACTGGAAGCTGCCCTCCGTGTTTACACAGTCGCCGCCGCGGCACAGCAGAGGGTTCCTCTCACACTCGTCGATATCTGGCAGGGCGGAAGACCACACACGTGCAATACACAAAGACACAAGCAGAGGTGTGATGTTCGGGGTCACTTCCCTGTCTCACCTGTCCTTAGTTTCAGTGTGAGCTCTAGTTAGCGGTTGAACGTTGGTAGGTTTAAACGCACGGTGCTTGTTAAACTTTGTTTGTGGGACTGAGACTGATTCAGAAAGTACAACTGACAGGGAAGAAAATAAGAGTTTATTGAAACTCTTTTGGTTATTTTTGTTAGCCTGCTCGCCCAGTCTGCACTGACAGCTTCTAACTGATGCCCTCACCACATTATTTCCACTCCCAGACCCCTTTTCTGTTGCCGCAACATGAAAGCAAAAAAAAAAAAGAAAAAACTATGTCTTGCCAGTTTCTGTCTGATGGAGGCTGTAGGCCAACGAAAGTATTTAGATTCTCCGTTTTGTGTATACAATTTTTCCCAGGAATTCAATCAAGCAAAGTCGGAGGCAAACCGCAACAGAAAGCGAGCATTAAGTATTTTCACAGATGGCGGGATATTAGTACTCGTAGCTGAAAACCATTTTGCTGAGCAACTGATAGTGTGTCCCTCACATGCTGGTCAAAGGACATAGTAAATAACACATAGCTTTAAGACTTCATGGACCCCTCACTCACACACACACATATATACATGCACATATGTATAGATGGGTACACAGCCTGCAAAGCCTGCAGCCTGGTCTAAACAGTGAGTCCCAGGTCTGGGATCTTAGCCCAAGCACCTCATCCAGAGCTGTTATTGCCCATGTGGGAGTGTGCAGTGGAACCTGTGACTGGGATGACCTTTATTAGTTATTAGACAAAACTCTATTCTCTCAGATACTGCGTCATTAAAAGTGGGCGAGAGAGAGAGAGAGAGAGAGGTCAGGTTTCCCGATTACATCCGAAATGATTTCGTCGCACTGCATTTAACTGAAGCGACTCAGGTCATGTGATTAGCTGAGGCGTGAGGATTGGCCACTCACCCATACAGTTCTTCATCATCATGAAGCCGCTCTCGTAGCCCTCAAAGCACTCGCACTCAAAATCTCCTGCCGTGTTGACGCACCTGCCCTGTCCACACAGGTCCGGAGAGATGCGGCACTCATCGATGTCTGCGGGGAAGAGAAGTATACAAATGAAGTATAACATGAAGTATAAAGTATATAAATAATGAGTATATGTCATTTAACATAGACATAAATGTGAATATAACGAAGCACAAGACATTGGACGAAAGGCAAAAACAGATTCTAAAACCAAATGAAGGAGTCTAAATCGAAAGGCTCGATCCCTTTTCGTTTTAACCCACATTTTGAAACACTTAACTCAAAGACTGGGATCTCGCTCACGCTGGGTTAAACAGGTCCCAGGCATCATTTACTCACACAGAGCCTATAAATTATTTCAGTAGAAAGCAAATGAAGTGGCGTTTAAACCTTAAGTGGGTGTGTGCACCTTTCAACAGAGCCGTCGTAACGTAGCGAACCAGACGACAGGGACCGGCTCCAACAAGTCCGGAGCAGCCAGATTCCCATTAGAGGGAATGAGCTGAGTGCAGGCGATGGCTTTACACCGCTTTTCTTTAATTGGTGTTGGCAGAGGGATTTAGAAAATGAGACTGATGAAAAATGGATGGACTTGTTGGGATACGATATTATTAATGCTGTGATGTAGCTGACGCCGAGCAAATGTTCCAACCACAAACAGAGGCTGAAGATGCTTATTAGCCCCTAAATCACTGGCAACATGTGACCTGCTGGTTACCGTGACGATGTGAGGACCCTCACATGCAACTGAATCATCATGAAGTGTTCAGTTAACCAGCTGCCATCTGCCTCGTTATATATATATATATATTTTTTGATAAGCGGTTTAGTCTCTGAAATGTGAACTAAGATCATCACAATTTTCAGCCCAAAAAAAATTTTTTTTTTTAAATCCATCATCAATTTGTTGTTGTTGTTGATTGATTTTTTTTAATTGAATGACTGTTCGTCAAAATCAGATCACAGCCACTCACCAGTGCAGTTCCTCTCATCCGAGTCCAGGGCGTAGCCGTTGTCACAGCGACACCTAAAGCTGCCGATGGTGTTTCTGCACCTCCCGTTCGAGCACAGACTGTTTATCATCCTGCACTCGTTTATATCTGAGACAGAGGAGCAGAGGGATAAAGGCAGATGAGAGACGATGAATAAAAACGTCCTGGGCGGTCTATGCAGTCTGTGGACAGCACCTTACCTTTCAGGAAGGGTCTGCCGTTGATGAAGTCCCCCCTGTGTGAGAAGCCTGGTCCTCTGGGACAGAGCTGGGCATATTCTGCAGACCCCTTTTCCGGACATTCATCACACTCGGGGCCCCAGGCCACTCCGACTGAGCAGCAGCAAGCATCCACGCGGTGCCTCCCGGGGACAGGGGCCCCACAGCGCTCATCCTCATGGGTGAGGTAACAATGCTCCGTCCGCAGGTCTGGAAGTCACAGACATACACACACACAAACAGTAACACACCGCATACCAACACAAGCAGTCTGCTGGAATACTCGTCCTCTCATACCCACCAATGCACATCCTGCCGCTGACGTCGACGGTCATTCCTGGAGGGCACTGGCAGAAGAAGGAGCCCTGCGTGTTGATGCACTTGCCATTGATACACACTCCAGGAAACACCTGACATTCATCCACATCTGACAGCGGCGAACAAACACAGCAACGTCAACAAAGACAGGTCCCGGGGTGTCGATGTCCTCCAACCATAAGTCTGAGTCTGAGTGTACGGCTCTGTGCAGACCTTACCTTCGCAAACATTTCCTCGCATTCTCGCAAATCCTTTCCCACAGATCGGATCTGAAGACGGGGGGGGGGGGGGATAATAACGTCAGGGGGGGGGGGGGGGGGGGGATAATAACGTCAGTCATTACAGAAATGTGGCGATGCCGTAAAAATGCTGTTTGTGAATGTGGGGGAAAAAAGCCTCTCACCTTTTTCACATTTGGCACAAGGGCTGTTCCAGGCCTCTCCCAGAGTGGCGCAGCACTGGGACTTCAGCGTGGCCCCATTGATGTTGACCTCACAGCGATTATTGACTATTTTCAGCCAGCAGGTGCTCTTCACCGTCTCTGTTTTATGAATATTCAGTGATATGAAATGGAATAATAAGTCAACACAGAGTGGTTTAGTTCATTGAAGTTAATACCGGCTGCTGTAATGTAGAAAGTACTGCTTTGGTAATTATATGAAATCCAAACAACACAATGCTAACTCACCTATACACTCCAGGCCGGAGGGGTCCAGCGAACTGCCCATAGAGCAAAGACACACAAAGGATCCTTGGCTGTTCCTGCAGTCTCCATTAATGCAGGGGCTGGACTTACACTCATCCACATCTGTTGGAGACAGAAATATCAATCCGCTATTGCAGACGCAGCACATTCAAACAGCCAGTGTGACGTGCGACAGAGCGACCGCGTCTCTGACCCTCGCAGACGTCCGTCTCGGGATCAAAGCGGTATCCTTTGGGACACTGGCAGGTGAAACTGCCCGGTGTGTTCCTGCACAGCCCGTTCTCACACAGCAGTCGGTTCATCAGACACTCGTCAATGTCTGAGGAGGCAAAAAGACAAAAGATAGCGTTAAAAGCGATAGCTTTATTTTTCTGCAAGAGGACGATGAGGTTATAGATGGTTTCACCGACCGAGGCAATTCCTGCCCGTCAGGTCGACCTCGAAGCCTTCATTGCAGGTGCATTTGTACGTCCTCAGCATGTTCTCGCACACGCCGTTCTGGCAGATTTCCGGGTCGAGGGCGCACTCGTTGATATCTGAGAAGATTCAATAATAACTTATCAGAGTAGGTGAGCTTTATCAATAACGGCTCTTTATCACATGTCCCTGTTGGTTTCAGCGTGGTGTGTGTGGCCGTTACCTCGTCCATCGCCAGTTATGCCAGCGCCATTAGGGCACAGAGCCAGGAACTCAGCTGCAACGCGAGGCACAGAAACAACACTGTTTAGTCAATCAAATGAAAAAGTGTGTGTGTGTGTGTGTGTGTGTGTTTGAGAAAATATCACATTTGCTGACATACAGGAAATCACAAGGCAAGAAAATGATAACCAGCCATTATCCATTCCATGCGTTCTCATTTAGCTCGATGTATATAAAACCACCTCCTTCATGTGGTGCAGATCTGGCGTCTGTTGATGCAGAAACTTTAATTGGCAGGACTAATGAGAAAGTGACTGCGTGTCAGTGTGCGTGCCTGCATGTGTGTGTGTGTGCTTGTGTGTGTACGTCTGTGCTGAGGCACTTTCCCAGTTGTGGGTGTCTTAGCCGTGACCATTATAATGAAATCCAATCTGGTATGTCAGAGAAGACTAAGTGTTCGATCTGGTCATTTTGACTTTGACAGGTGTGTTTTGAATTTTACGCAAGCTGTGTGTGTGTGTGTGTGTGTGTGTGTGTGCGTGTGTGTCATGCAGCATGAGGTGGCTCCAGATGTGTAGAGGGTGGAGTTATTGGAATATCCATACCAGAGGTTTGCGGCGGGCAGGGCTGGCAGGGCTCTCCGTAGGCGTACTCTGTGCTGGCACAACAACACTCTGACTTGGTCACGGCTCCAAATAAAGGCCGAACACACTGTCCTCGCTTGTAGCCACCATAACACGAACTGCGCATATGTGTGTCTGTTTCAGACAAAACAAGAAAGACAGCGTATGAGAAACACAGACGAGGCAAGAGATCTGGAAAGAGTCAGGGGCCAGACAGAAAGAGAAAGAGAGAGAGAGAGAGAGAGAGAGAGAGAGAGGCGAGAGCCCGCGGGGCCAAAGAAACAAGAGTGGCAAAACAAATGGTTGGATTTGAGGCATTCTACTGCTCTGATATCATCCTGATGAAAACTCACCCAGACCGAACACAACAGTTTTTCAGTTGTCTCACACAATGCACAAAGAAATGTCTTTTGGGGAAGTGTGGGAATGCTGAAAATAACGGCATTAACAGACTCTGACTGCGACTGCCAGTCCCGGGGGAGCGGAGACATTTAGTCGACGTGTTGAACAACACGTGCTCATTAACACGCGTCTGCATGTGGTTGCAGCAGGTGACAGGTTGATATTGTTAAGTTTATTATGACATCATTATTCAGATATGCTTATCTAATCAAAGAGCTGGTGTTGTTGTTTTTTACTAGTGTCTTGTAACTATGTGTACAAAAGGTGTGTGTGTGTACACTGATGTGTACAAAAGGCTCTAAACCTATATGAGAATTCAAGCGTTGGAGGAACCAATTTTAAAAAAGAAATTTTAAATTAACTTCTTCTTAAACAGAAAAAAATGGCAGAAAATAAAGCTGCAGAAATGAAACACTTTCAGACAGACTGAAGCAGTGAAACAGAGGGACACATGCCAGATTTAAAAAAAAAAAAAAGGTGTGTGAAGAGAATAAAGTCATAGCTTTTAACTATGATCTGCCGTCACCTACACACCAACGTTGCTTCACCATCCAAACTAAACACATGGACCATTACTGGAACCCAAACTCCAGCTCCTTTAACTCACCGACGCAGACCCGTCCATCCAGGCCCACCGCCATCCCGGCCATACACTCACAGCGGAAAGACCCCTCTGTGTTGATGCAGTGGCCGTTCATGCACATGCCCGGAGTCTCGCACTCATCAATGTCTGGAAACAGATGCAGCGACAGTTTATTTTCTTCATACACTTCTTTTCACAAAACAACGAGTAAAACGCCAGGATCCATAAAAATAAACCAACATCCTGCTGAAGTTGTGGCTAATAAGCTCCTCAGGCACCTGATTTATTAAAAAATGCTGCTAAAACTGCTCCACGGTATCAACTTTATGACCTCGACTAAGAAAACATTCTTCTGCCTCCCCCTAATCCCTTCAGCATATTATAATAATTATCATAATGAGCGTAAACAGTGATATGGCATGCACGCATAACTGTGCTCTGTCTGGGTGTGTTGGGGGACATACAGACTGCAGATAGAGACAATAAGGCCCCGGGGCCCCTACACACTACACATTTCATTCATGACTGCGTCCATCAGCACACTTCACCCACACCCACCATCTTATTTGTTTATTCAGATCGCTGCAGGTTACACGTCTTCACAGGGCATCTGTTTTGAGATTTACATGGTCTAATTAAAAATATCACATTCATTTAAAGTCAGTTTAAGTGCATCTGATTGTGTCAACCGCTGCGTGACTCACACGTTGCCCTTATCTGATAAGGATCTCCAGAGAAGACTAAGTCTCCTCCCTCTTTGCATTGAACAAGTGTGTGAAAAGTCTGCCAGCTAGTATCTCAAAATAGGCGGAGCCCAGCTCTCCACATGTCCTGCCGGCCTGCCAGGATGCTAAGGGATTTTTCCAAGGCTTTTAGGGGGATTTTTCCCTGTGAGGAAAGACTCACATAACACAACCGCCGACATGCCAGAGAGGGAGCCGCCTTCCAAGTTAGCAGAAAATGCAGATGAAAAGTGTACAAATTGACTGTGCATATAGTAGTAATGTAGCCAGTGCGCAGGGGAATGTGCTTTAAATAATGTTGTGCTGTGTGTGCGTGTGTGACAAACACACCTACACACATGCGCCCGCTGGTGTCGAGGAGGAAGCCCGGCTTGCAGATGCATTTGAAGCTGCCATCTTCATTGATGCACAGCCCATTCAGACACATGTGCCTGATCAGACACTCGTCCTGGTCTGTGGGTGAAGGGAAACACGGTGAGAGACTGAGAGCGTCACACTCAGGGAAAGGTACGATGACATCACAACACTATTCACATACTTGAAATTCATCACCATTGATGACCTACATTTTAGTTTCCCTCGTCGATACTGCAGCATCAAGCAACATTTTACTAAGTTGTAAAAACATTTTTATAGCTTTAAAAAAAAACAAGTTCTGTATATTTCTCTTTATATTCTCTATAGTTTACTTTTTTTGTAAATACTAACAATGTAGAGCCCTTTGAAAAGGGATTTGTGATTATATAATATATAATGATATTGAACATAAACATAAACCACCACTACAAATGATGTAGTCATTACAGAGAACAGTGCAGATAACAGGCCTTTAAATGTGTCTCTACAACATCATGCATATGCCAGAA
>JAFBJQ010000179.1:729348-906431 GCA_016785345.1 Trinectes maculatus
GCCTTCACATTATTCATCAGGGGAGTTTGTAGTCCACTCTGTCATTCCGACTCCTGTCATTCCGACTCCTGTCATTCCGACTCCTGTCATTCCGACTCGCACTGACAGTCAGACAGTTTTACAGTGTCGCTGCGAGTTTGACTCTTACCATCACATCTCTGTGAGACTTCATTGAACTTGTGGCCAGCAGGACATTTACATTCAAAGGATCCCACTGTGTTGATACAGTTTCCTCCCTGACAGATGCCTGGGATGGCCTGGCACTCATCCACATCTGTACAGGCAGAGCGTATACAATTAATGCACACACACACACACACACACACACCCACACACAGATTCCTTTAAAACACGAGAAATGGCACCGGAATGACAAAATAAACTTAGTGGAGGGCCAAGAGGGCATCACACACACACACACACACACACACACACAGAGAGAGAGGGAGAGGGAGGGAGAGAGAGAGAGTGAAAGCAACTGGCCCTGACTCTTCAGTGATGAACAAAGTGACAATGTCTCATTATACATCATAATCAGTGAGTTGTGTCCAGAGCACTGACTTTGTCCAACAGTCCATCTAAAAACCTGTAGTTTTGCGAGTGACATTCATGACTACATTAAAAGCAATTGAATGAATTTGACAAATTCTAATGAAGGCCTCAGACTGAAAGCCTCCAGGAGGCGGTACTCGGTGTACCTCAGGGTCCGACTCCCCTGCAGAGGTCCTCGTGTTGTTGGGTCTGGAGCTGGCGGGCAGAATGCCGCCCGACCAGAAATGTGCTCTCCCACGTGGCACTGCCACTGACCCGTGTTACTGACTCTGACAGCCCTGCAGCAGCAGGTGTCCATGGGCATTCCATGCACATGTGGGAGGCACTGCCACCAACCCCAATTTAACCCAATTAGAAGTAATCCTCTGGAGAGCGGAGGGTGTGTGGAGATGAGGGACTGACAGAGGGAGAGCGAGTGAAGGAGTTAAAACGAGCACGGAGACTGGAGACTGCACTTTGCTGAGTGGAGGGAGGAGGTAGATGGGTGTGGGGGGGGGGTGACAGAGAGAAAAAGAACGAGACAAAAACAAAAGAAAAAAGAGACAGAGACACTGAGGAGCAGACTTTACCTTGGCACGCCCCGGTGCGGTGATTTGGTATGAACCCTCTCCGGCAGGGGTGAGGCTGTGCCGGACACATCTCGCAGGGGTGACCCCACGCCCGTCCCACTGTGGCACAGCACAAGGTCTTTGTGCACACAATGCCCGAGATCTGGCCTTGACACATCTGGTTATTCACAGAGGCAAAGCACGGCCCTGTGCGGTAATCTGCAGAGGCCAAGCAGGAGAACAAAACAGTGTTTCCTCCATTTCTCCTTACTTCCACTACAGTGGTGCGGAACCTGCAAATCCGACCGTGTTGTTGTGTGCGCAACACAACACTGGTACAAACACACACTTATGTTGTAAAGAAAGAAAAGACTAACATTTAGTAATAATTATCAATAGTGAAAATCAAAAGTCACATTTCGAGGGGGGACAGTAACACACTCCATGAAGAATGCATTATCTGTTGTGTGTGTGTGTGTGTGTGTGTGTGTGTGATGGAGAAAAGCAGAGATAGGGACGGAGGTCTGGAAAACCTTTTAGAGGTGTGTGGGCGGCTGTGAAAGACAGCGACATATCATATCACTCTGGTGCACCTACTGTATATGACCACCAGTTCTGTGTTCTACTGTATGATGGGATGAAAACGAAGTAGCTTAGTATAAATATGAGCTGAAGAGTGTGAAGAAATTCCCTCCATCCAGATTCTTAATTCTTCTCCCTATCAAACCTCATTCCCTTGATCCCACTGCTTGCACACATCCATCCCCTCACTTCATCCTCTATCCAAACACCACACCTCAGTCGCACACACTCCCCTGTGCATTTCACAAAATCGCCGCATCTCACTGGGTGAAGGACTAGAAGATGGTGAAAGAGAGATAGGGACGCAGAGAAAGAAAGAAAGAAAGAAAGAAAGGGGGTGGGGGGGGGCTCATCCCTCCCAAAAGAATCTGGCTGCGATCCAAAGGCAAAAATCATTTCCACATTTCACAGCAGACAACAGACAGCGAGAGGAAAGAGGCAGACTAGTTCCAACAGCGCAGTCGTTTCAAACAAACGAGACATTGTGCGTTTCCCTTGTGGACCGGGGCCCGGCCCAAACCCGTCACGTGCACCGCAGCCTCCACGCTCGCTCTGTCTCTGGCACCCGCGCCGTGCGAAACAGAACTGGGTCATCTCTGCTTCTCTTTGTCTCTCCCTCCTGCTCAGGCTCAACTGGAGACCAAATGCTTTCGATTCTTATTCCACACACACACACACACACACACACGCACACACACACAGCTGGAGAGTAACTGAGTACATTTACTTGAGTATTCTGGGCAACGACAACACCATTACATTTTGCAGACGTACAATACGGACACTTCCTTTTCATCCACACCATCAACTTGTTATGTAGAGGAACAGATCTACAGCTGGACCCAAAACAAGAATATTCCAACATTTTGGGAAATACAATAAATGAAGCTGCTTCCAGCAGTCAGACAGTTTAGCATAGAGTAGCAGAAAAAGTAGAGACAGCCAAACAGGCTGTACTAAAAGGTCAATCAGTCCAAAACAACAGGCCGCCCTTTTTTTAACAAACGAAACAAGATATGATTATTCCTTTAAAAGTAATTTATGTCATTTTTCCACAAGGGGCGCTCAAAATAGGATCCATTCCCTCCTGATGGTAAGGTTCGTTTATGGTACGCCGTGTCTTCTGGTGCACGACTTTCACTTGTGATTGTAATGGAAAGTTAAAACAGCAGTAGTTTTAATTCTTCTACCACTGCTCTGAACAGTGTTCGGCTTTGGCGTTTGCCAGTATTCTGTATCTACTTCAGACCTCCAGCATCTGCCTCATCCACAGCAACAGGAGAATCATCCTTACATAGGAGAAGCACTAACAGGACAGGCTTGGCGCCTGTGTAACATACAGCCGACTGTGTAGAAACGTATGTTTCTCCTTTCATCAGATAAAGGTCTATGTGTTATTACAGTCAGACAGGTAATCCATCTGACATAATACCTGCTTATCACAGCTCTTATTGGAGGAGAGCGAGCACAAAACAAACAAAAGATCTGAGCACGAAGTAAAGGGGGGGGGCGAGGGGGGGGGGCGGGGGGAGCACTTAAACAGTCAGCTGAGGTAAACAGGGAGAGGCGGACAGCTGTAGGGTGAAAGTGGTGTCATTTCATCCGTCATCGTACTGTCTCTCTGTGAACTGCATACAGCTGGGGGATCCACCCATGTCCTGTACATCTGGGAGCAATCGCACATGTACACACACACACACAAACACACACACACACACACACACATATCTCAGCCAGTGTCTCATCCCCTCAGCAAGAGTCTAGCCAGAGATGATCACACAACAGACCCAACACGGACAAAATGTCGCTCTTGTTTTTGTTTTACTGCTCCACTTTTGGAAACTCACTTGCACATTAGCTTATAAAGCAGACGCGTTAGTAAAAATGCATATTAACACAACGGCAGGCCGTCGTGTTTGACTCGTGATTTCATGTGCGTTCCAATTTACTTTGGAGCACAATGGACCTGTCGACTTTCGCAACCGCCGACCGGTGCGTTTATGTACAACAACAGCCTCGGTGTGAACAGGAGGGAAGCCCGCCAGGAAGTGGGTCAAAAGAGTTTCCTGGATTCATGTCAAAACCGTTTTGTACACACGCAGGAAAACCTGTCCACCTTTTCCATATCCACCCTTCCTCAGTCTTCCCGATGCAGATGGTGCTCTGACCATTCTGACCAGCCTCCACAAGAACGCTATTTGTGCTCATGCATCCATGCATGTTTGTCTTATACCTGGGTGGAGCTTTCCCTATTGGCCTCTCAGCAGATTTCTCCATTCTACTAAGACTAGCAACACTTAAAACACACACACACACACACACACACACACACACACTTGGTTATCTGTCTGCTGGGATTTGCACTGGGATAGAGCAGAGCCTGAGTGGGGAAAGTCAGTGAGGCATTAAGGGACATGCGAGCCCCTCCGCTGACGAACCAGCCTCCCTGTTGTGCTCTGGCTGCTGAATTTTTGACTGCGTAACTCACTTTTCCATGTTTCAGCCCAGTCCGTCATCAACATCCCAAGCGAACACAGTGGCGTCATATCAAAAGCTCGCCATTACAGCTCCACATCTCTGCAGCCGGAGCAACGAGCTCTGCATGCAATCAGCAGCAGCGTGGCTGGATCGCACCAATCCCACATTCCAACCTAAATCACATTTGTTACCAACAAAGAACTCGTTGATGTACCATGGTGCATTTTTACTGAAGTCAGCTGTGGTGGTGGGACCACTGGTCAGCAGATCACCAGACTACACTGCTGTAGTGACGTGTTCAGTTAAGTGCTGATAGCACCAGAATATTTTCCACATCCAAGAACAAGGCTCTGGGTCCAATATGCAGCTACTTCTCCCCCGGGCAGATCACATGTGTCTGGAAAACACTGTGTTCCTGATAAATGTGATATGATCAAAACATTATTTCTAAACGGGTGGAGCTGTGCATGTACACCTAGATGTGTGTACACATGCACTTGTATGACAGCACAATGGCTTCCCCCTGGGAGGTGATGGAGCTCAGCCACAATGAAAGTAAATGAACGCAACATAACACAAAACCACAACCATATGCAACAATGGAAGCTGCTGGACCCAAAAAAATGTCTTCAATATTCTTAGAGCTTAAAGCTGCAGTATGCAACTTTTAGTGATCAAGTAAACACAGTACATGAGACATGCAATCTGTGAAAAAATATTTTTCCCCAAAATCATTCTAAACCAATAGATATTCAATTAACAATAAGTCATGAATACCTGAACACCACCCCAAATTGCACAAACACACACATACTAAATGAACATTTAAAACCAGATGTGATTATTGAATGACTACAGTGATTATCTGGCCATATCATTTCTTTATCTGATATCTTTGCAGAAGACACAACAGCTGGAAAGTGTGCACCTCTGGACAATAGTATGTGTTGAAAAATGCTTTCTGAATGAAATACAATGTTCTCACAAACCCGTTTTAGGAAAGAGTGGAAAGCAAAGTCCCAACATGCAGCAGATAGAGCTGGTGCAAAACCCAGCAGGCAACCAGATACTGTCTTATTAGATGCAGGGTGGGAGATATGGAAGTAAACCAAACAAATCCTCAGCCAGAACCTTCTGACGTGTCTCTGAAACATGGCCTTGTTAAAAGGGACATAACTAATTAGGGGCTCTGCTGTCAATCTAAATATTAGCTTTAAAGGGTCACCACTTTGACCTTAGCGGGTCATCCCTGCAACAGTCTCCGGCACATACACCGGGCACATGCCTGAACAGACACTTCACTCAGAAGACACAGTGCGAGCCCTCAGTTTGCGTGTGCTTGTATATTTTGGAGCCTCAGCTCACATGTGCCAGAGAGCAACCACAGGAGGTTGGGAGGTCTTCGGTTAACAAACAGCACACATTTAGAAAGACATTACATTCCCCAGAGCGCAGTTTGAGCGCAGATGTGGAAAATAGTGGTCATTTCTGAGCTCAAGCTTCACATGCATATGTTCCACAACAAACCACATTCCTGGAGCCGGTGGCATGACTAAGCAAGAATTGTCTTGGGTCACACAAGAAAACAACCGCCATTCAACATCGAGTCACGTTTTCACACGAGCGCCACGTGCGGCTTTGGAAACCACTTGAGCAGCAGTGACTTGTGAGCGCGCAGCTCGGAGACGGTGATGTAAGATGAGTGGGAGAAACGCCGCGTCCTGCAGTGTGGTGCTCGTTACCTCGCTCGCACTGAGCCCCGGTGAAGCCGTAGGTGCAAACGCATCGGTTGGGAGCAACACACCTTCCTCCATTAAGGCAGCCATTTTCACAAACCGCTGTTGACCGAGAGAAAAAAAAGAAATAAAACAAAGAAGGATCTGTTATTCCTCATAAAACCTAACTTGGCGTTTTTTCATGTCTGACCTACTGACTGCATGTGTTTCCTGTCTTGTCTTCTTTTCAGAAATCAATTAGCTAATTGACTGTGACAATACTTACGTTGACCACACTGGTTTCCCACGTAGCCTTTCTGGCACTGGCAGTGGTCCTCAGCACATGTTCCCCCATTCATACAACGAATTTGACAGTGCTGGACTGTGGGCAAAACAATACACACACACACACACACACACACACATACACACACACACACACGCAGGTGAGAAATGTTGGAGTTAAATTCAGTACAAACACACTGCAGATTAGGTTTACTACATCAACAATGCATCATATGGACCATTTTGCTTTAGATTTGTGCTCATGAAATGTATGGAGTGCATACAGATGAGCATATTGGGTGGAGGACATGTTGACTGTGGACATCTTCCAAAGCACACACACACACGACAAACGACCCTCGAGATCAATCGCTATTTGCTAGAACGTGATTGCAACATGTATCAATTGATTGCGATCGTGAGGACATTTTTTTGTGACGTTTGCAGCACAGTCTTTGGCTGCGTATCTCCTTTTTCATACCAGGCTATTTAGGGCTTATTCCACACGATGAGAAAAAAAAAAAAAGATGCAAATGGCAATCAAACCATCTGAACCAAATACAGTACAGTCTTTCATTTCTATCCTACAGAGGACAAAGATATGACAAGGGTGCACATTTTGTGCCCTCAATCTGTCATTGCCTCCCATTATTGTTACTGCGTGATGAAATGTTTGTTTTAAGATTACAGCTTCTTTACTTAAAAAAATGCACAGACAGGGGCGAGGACTCGGCTATGCATTCCAAATATGAGTTCACATACATCACACTGTAAACTTGTTTCTCTTGGCTAAGTACCAGTTATCTACCCCATCAATACACACTGTATTAACCCATCGTGACAAAAAGCACTGAAGATGCTAAACAACCTGACTTGGATCCACAGGTCGAGGCGATCTGGCCGTTGGGACATGTGCACATATTGGGTCTGGAGCAGAAACCATCTCCACATGAACTCCGGCAGATCGCTGCAAAGAACATGAACATGACGCATGTTAAACCACACAAAAAACACACAGTGTTAAACCGCAACAAAATGTCTGTCAGATGCAAGACAAAGCAACAGTCCAGTGCTTTGTTTTGATTGTGCGTAAGAGGAAATTCAGGTCATGTATCTGCTGCTTGTGGTCCTGTTCCCTGTAGGTTTTAGATTCCAGGTTAGTATTTCGTATGGTGGAGTTTAGACCATGATCCAAACCTCGTACTGACCTCTCATCCATAATAATAATATCTATATAAGAGCTCAAATAGATGCCCGTTTAAATATGGCCGAATTGTCCTATTATCCTGGTTACGTTAAAGAGGCTTAAAGACCATGTACCATTTGGTGCTTTTTGGTGGTGGTTTTCATTTCGTTCCCACAGACTGTTGTTGGCAGCGCCCCCTGTCCCCAGCTTCAACCAGGTAGAGTCCAGCCACTGACCTCTACTCCCTGAACCCTACTGCTAAACAATGTCATTAGAGCAGCGACGGGCATCCTGCCAGCTGACCAGCCAGACTGCAATCATACCATTCTACAGCCTCGCAGACCTTCCTGTCTACTGAGGGGTGGGGGTGGGGGGGTTCACTGACGCAATACCAGAGTAAATGGACCAAAATTCCTTCTCGCATTTGTTCATGTTATTGCCACTAACCCACTGCTAATGTAAAAAAAACTGAGTCATTTAACACCCTTAAACCACTCATTAGCACAATGTATGATTATTATCACAAGAAAGGTTAATTGATTGTTAAT
Organism: Trinectes maculatus; assembly: GCA_016785345.1. Taxonomy (NCBI): domain Eukaryota; kingdom Metazoa; phylum Chordata; class Actinopteri; order Pleuronectiformes; family Achiridae; genus Trinectes; species Trinectes maculatus. The sequence goes on from JAFBJQ010000179.1 coordinate 737,243, forward strand.
TTCAACTACTACACACGTGTGTGTGTTCATAAAAACAGCAAAATGCTGAAAATGCTTAATGAGCAGTTGCAGTTCAAATAATCCACCGATCCTTCCCACTCTAAACCCAGATTGAGCAATAATCTGGGACTGAATAGCTTCAGCAGTAAAAAGGAGATTATTGACCTCAGCTCTTCGCATCATCAGCACCAGTAGGCAAACAAAGTTCTACCTGACCTGAATCTGCTGCATCGGTAATAATGGAGAGGACACTCACGAACGATGCACTGATTTCCTCCAGTCAGAGTCTTCCAGCCTGGGCAGCAGTAAGCGTTGTTCCTCGAGCCACACACATTCGGTCTGTGGAAGACGCAGCATCAACAGGTCAATAATAATCAGTGGCACAGTGCAGATCAGTCAAGTATTTTTTCTCCTGTAGGTCAAAATCAAAGATTTGTTTATGTGGCTTTTAAATCCTTATACAGTAAACACTATAGAAAAACATTCATCTGATGAGGAAGTTAAAGCTTGGGCCGACCTGTCACCTACAGGCCTGTGAGACACCTACATGTGTGTTGTGTTGTAATAACCTACAGGGTCTGATGTACACAAAAACAGCCACAACTGTACAACTAGTCACTGGTTTTCATGTTCTGTCAGATGAGTGAATATCTGAGGCCATATGAAATATGACTTTAAACATATTCTGTAGTTTCTCTTCATTTCAATGGCTTTTTCATTGCTTGAAAAATTAAAAAAAAGGTTCACTGATCTACCACAACATAACAGCATAATAAAGTATGCAGCTTGTATACTCATACTCTCATGCTCATACTCTCATACTCATACTCTCATACTCTCATACTCTCATACTCTCATACTCATGAGGACCCAGTTGTTCAGATAATTAACATGAAGCACGTCCAATAAAAATGCCTGAGGAGAACACTCCTGTCTCTCTGTGACCTCAATCAGCTGTTTGCCGTCATGAGCGGACACAGACGTTTTTCTTCTCTTTCATATCTGTCCTGCTTTCCCTCTGCCTCCCTCTCTCACTCCTCTCCTCGCTCGCTCATTCGCATAAGCACATGCACAGACAACACTTCCCCAGCAGTGACCCACTGTGTACAGCTGCAGATGTGATTTATCCACAACTGGGGTGTGGTGGTTTTGGCCAGAAAGCGAATTAGGCTGTTAGTCTCTCTCTCTCTCTCTCTCTCTCTCTCTCTCTCTCTGCTGCCACAGCCACACACGACCAATGGCCTCCTTTGTTTGGATGTAATTTATTATTGCAGTCAGCAGGAATGTGCTATTCTTGCCAATATTTAATTACTCAACTTTGCTCCAAACTTCCCATCACAGACAATGTCATTCATGGGTCCCAGCCTGCCTGCCTTATTAAACACACACACACACACACACACACACACACACACACACACGTGTTTTCTGACCTTCAGTGATCAGCAAGTTAAAGGTGAGAAGAAAAGACACCTGCTCCGAGCCAAATAAATACTGCAAGTAAATGTACTTTTAAACTGTAGCTTTGGGGTGAAAAGAAAAGAAAAGAAAAGAAAAGAAAAGAAAAGAAAAGAAAAGAAAAGAAAAGAAAAGAAAAGAAAAGTTGTGCCCATATCTGACTAATTCTTGTCTTATTCCGCTGTCTTTACCCTCTGAGGAGGTCTGACCCTCCACGCCTTCTGGTCCTGCTTGCTCTGAGGTCGGTCTGCTTGGTGACCAGCTCGCTGTCCCCCAGCTCCAGCACCTCTGTAGCGTCTCCCAGCTCCACGCACACCGACAGCATGGCCCCCAGAGCCAGGGCCAGAGCCAGGGCCAAGTGCAGCCGCAGCAGCCGCCGTCCTCCACGCACACTGTCCGGCATGTCCACTCTCAAGTGTCCCACTCCACTGCTCGCTGTAAGACGACAGTCACCTTCACCAGAGTCCCGGTCCCGTCGACCTGTGCACTGGAGTCCCAGCTGCAGTGGAACAGTGGAATAACATTAGGGAACAGCGCTGTGCAAAACCAAACAACTCTGTCAAACTCCAATACGACTTCAAACATCTAAAAAACATCTAGCACAAAGGCGCATAAAAAATGAACATGTGTGCAAAAGTGCGCCGGAGTGAGCGGCTGCGTCTTTTACCTTGTCTCCCGAGCAGGAGATTCGCCTCGGAGCCGACAGAGGGCTGTCTCTCCGCTGCTGCTGCAGACAGACAGGTACCGCTGAGTCTACGTCTGGAGGAAAACTGCGGAGAAGAAGACAAGTCACTCACTCAAACCTCCACTCAGACCTGAGCTGCTATAAATAAACGCGCATGGTAACCAGCGGAGCCTGCTCGCGCGCATCCAGCTGTGTGTGTGTATGCGTGTGTGTGTGTGTTCGCGCGCGCGCGTGTGTTGATTCTGCACAGATAAGTCAGAGGAGCTGATGCATTCCTGAGGATGAGAACGGCAGCAGCACTCACTGAGGAGCCTTTTCCTCATCCCTGCTCTCCACTCTGCTTTCCCCCAAACTCCTCTGCTTTTTTCCCCCTTTCCTCCGCTGCTCTCGCGATACAAAAAGCTTGTGTGAAAAAAAATGCAAAAAAAAAAAAAAAAAAAGGAAAAAGAAATCAAACTCCGGCACTTATTTGCTTGGACTCAGGAATTTATTGATGTCAACACAGGGAAGTTTGGAGGGAGAAGACAGGCGTTAATGCACCCCCAAACTTCTCTGCTTTTTTTCCCCCTTTCCTCCGCTGCTCTCGCGATACAAAAAGCTTGTGTGAAAAAAAATGCAAAAAAAAAAAAAAAAAAAGGAAAAAGAAATCAAACTCCGGCACTTATTTGCTTGGACTCAGGAATTTATTGATGTCAACACAGGGAAGTTTGGAGGGAGAAGACAGGCGTTAATGCAAATCTAAATGTTGTGTCAATTGTGTGTGTGTGTGTGTGTGTGTGTGTGTGTGTGTCAACCAAGATATTTAAAAAAAATAATGCACCTGTTCACCCTTCACTGTGAAAAGTGGCATCTGACCTACATAGACATACCATAGCCCCTTATATTTATCCCAGTGAATAATACATGAACCCTCTGTGTCCCCCTTCACTTTATATTGAAATGTGTCTCCGAAATATTTTCACAGTGTGTGTTTTGTGTTTTCAGGAATTTTGTTCAGTGCAGTGATAGTTTTCACACACACACTGATTCATGTCTGCAGCCACACCCAGCAAACACAGTCTGAGCCTGGCTCCTCTCTCCACCATGCTGCTGCTCCAGCACCAGGAGAAACCTCTCCACTCGGTCTGTTCAGCCATATGCACTGGCTCTCACGATCAGCTGTTCTCACTGTTATGTCCCCACTCTGTTCCATCACACGTCAAAACACCACCTCGACTCAGAGGAAATGTCTCGGCTTTGCACATCAGGCTTTATGTGCTGATCCCGATCAATTACATGAAATATAATCACGGCAGCACTTTGCCAGCACCACTTATGTTGACCACAGCCAGTCCAACGCTTTGGCCCATTTTTATCAGCATCTTCTGTCAAGAAAAAACATGTTTCTCTACCCAGGATCCTCCAGCAGGCTTCTCCTTTATGTAGCAGCTCATCTCGTGTTCATGAAAGTATACGACTATATCACCGACTCGAATTCCACAACTTTTTTTTATTTCCATCCTCAGACACTCAGGTTGAGGCACACATCTCCATGAGCCTTGCTGACATCGCCAGTTGGACGCCTGCCCACCACCTCAAACCTAGTCTCAACAATACTGCGTTGCTTCTTTTCCCTTGGAAAGTCCTGCCCTCTGCAAGGCCTCTCCATCACTGCTGACAAGACCACGTTTACTCCAGAACTCTCTGCCAGGAGTCTTTGACTGCCTCAAGACAGCCAACTGTCAGGCAGCACCCAGAGCGGAACCACAGCGCAGCCCTGCAGGTTTGCGCTGAATAACCTCTGTTCATTTAAATGTCTTTGAATCGGTGTTCTTTATTATATTTTAATACAGTTACATCCTGTTTGGGCTACTGCTGCCCAACCACTGCATAAAAAAAAATATAGGAGTCGCAGAAGTGTCTCCATTTTACTCCCTTTGTAAATTCCCCATCTCGCTTGCCCATGACTTTTTGCGTGTAATTTTAAGTGCTTACGTTTTTTTGTATGACAATTTAAAGAGATCTGCTTACCTCGGCATCACGGTCCAGACTGTGTTTTTTCTGGCTCCCTCTCTCTGCAGCACACCTGGTCATCGCTTCACTCAGCCCCAACTCATCTATCTGTTAGCCACATCATGGGTGAAATAAATACTGAGCAATTTCATCTGAATTGCTACTCCATGGTTTTTTTTTTACATGTTACAGGTCTAACCTTTGAAAGTAATTAACTCAAATTCATATTTGCAGATGAAGCAGTAGTTTACTGATGACATTTAAAGTTGGATGTGATCATCTTATTAATACCAAACACTCCTGAACTCTGACATTAATAAGATCACTATCATGGAGCTGACACAAAAACACAAACAACCATTCACACACACACAACAATTAAACTAAGGTTTTTGCATTGTGGCAGAAACCCCTCAGAAACTCCACAAAGAACAGGCCCTGCCCCCAAACCCATTCCTTTAATTCTCCCACTCACTTACATTATCATTATCTTGTCTCTGAAATATTATTTGGGCGCCATGAAACCACCTTCACCATAATAATGGAGGTAATATGATAATGGAAGCAGTGTCAAATATGTCTGGTAACATAGGTATGTAACCAAAGCTGATCTTACTGTTGGGCATGCAGTAAGTTAAGAACATCACATAGTGTAAACAGTATGAGTGGAGACAAAGGTCAAGGAGAGACTAAATGTCTGGATTGGAGGAATGAGGGTCAGAGGGGGGCAGTGTCGATCGGAGTGGGTTGTTTTGTTCGTGAGCGTAACTGAGATTATCCTCTGAAACATTAGCATGAGAAGAGTATGAGGAGCTAAGATGATGGCTATCATCATCAAGTGTTATCACACAGAGCACTTTGAGGTGTGTTGTTGGGAGTCAGAGACAAAAAGAATCTCTCGACAATGGGTTTAACGAACAGGGACGACAGCAGGAGCCAAACGCAGACACATACTGTACACAACCTGAAGGTGCAACAGGGAGAAGCTTTAATGGCTGCTCTCCCGGAGAGCAGGCTACAAACATAAGCAACTTTGGCACGGTCTGAGCTATAACGCAGGGGTTGCTGATCGAAAATTAGCGAGCAATGATAAAGAAAAGAGCTACAGTTATTAGAGTCACCTGAGAATCTCTCGGGGGTTGGCAAATGCGGTTCTAGACTAGCTGCAACGTACCCGGAACCCGGAGCCACAGTCGCTGCTGGAGTGCTGTCACTGGTCTCGTAGGGTGGAACCGAAGGAGCCGGGGGCTGAACAGGTGGTGTCACCGGAGCCGAGATGGAGAGCCGCTCCTCCAGCCGGATAGTTGCGGAGGTGAGATCTGCTAGCCGAGCCATGGTTTCTCTTAAAGCGTTCTCGTGGTCGCCCATGCGACCACCTAGGTTTCGAATTGCGTTCTTTATGCAGTCAATGTCTGCGGGATCCATCTTGCTTCTGGCCGGAGAATTCTGTCACGGGGCTGGTAAGGGCTGGTCAGGATCCCAAGATGGCAGACGTAGTTGAAGGTCTCAGAACTGATTATTTATTTACTGAGTCACAAAAATAAGGAATACTTCACAATATCTCTTGGTGAAGAGGCGAGGGCAAAACCCAGAGTCTGTGGCGGAACACAGGAGGAAAAGGCTTCGAGGCAGCAGGAGTCCTGGGTGCAGCTTGGAGCAGGGAGTCTAAAAACAAGAAGTAGCATAAGTAAAGCGGCTACAAAAGAGCAAAGAGAAAGGGCTGCGAGGCTTACTGCTACCGTTGGTAGTGTAATTCTCCGGCGTCGATCTCTCCACAGCCTACGGCTTATAAGTCCCTCTTAATTGCCGATGATGGGCATCAGGTGTGTCTGCAGCTGCACCCAGGCTCCGCCTCAGCCATGACCAAACCCTGTGCAACATGTGAGAGGGAGGAGCACAAACCAAAACAACAACAAACACAAAAGAACCCGAAGCAAAAGCACAACAAAACCCAGAAACCTAACAGTAACTGAGATTATCCTCTGAAACATTAGCATGAGAAGAGTATGAGGAGCTAAGATGATGGCTATCATCATCATCAAGTGTTATCACACAGAGCACTTTGAGATGTGTTGTTGGGAGTCAGAGACAAAAAGAATCTCTCGACAATGCATGGGTTTAATGAACAGGGACGACAGCAGGAGCCAAACGCAGACACATACTGTACACAACCTGAAGGTGCAACAGGGAGAAGCTTTAATTAACAAAAGGCTTACATGATCCAGTGGGTGTAAAAACCCATCCACCCAAGAGGTAGGAAACATAAATCCAGAAAGACCACAAGATAAGCAGAACAGGAGAAGCGGGCAAAGCAGCTGTGTTAGTACAAACAAACCTAACTTTAACCAGGTTACGCAAACAAATGGAATCACGCACACTATAAACACTAAGGAGAACAAAGCCCAGGTGAAACCAGGTAAACCAATTAGGAACAGGTGAAATCAATCAGTCGGTGAAACAAAAAGACAGGAAGTAAAGTAACACGAGAGGCATCAGGGCACAAACTTTCAAAATAAAACAGGAAACAAACAGTATACACAGACACACACACACACACACACAAAGTAAGGTGGCGTCAGAGCTGAGTGGATTGTTTCTCGCTAAAGCTCCAAGTCATGGTTCTCATCAAAGAGGTAGAGGGTGGTGAGAGAGCTGATGCCAGGCAGTGCAGGGTTTGCCCCAGATCTCCTTTGACATGGTGAGATGGTGTCATTTACAGTAAGATACCACCCCACCACCACCACCACCACCACCCACCACCCTCTGTGTGTCATCCCTTCCCTTCCTCTTCCCAGTCAGTCTCCTTACAGTTGGCCAGCGTGGGTTTGATTTTGGGGAATGTTTACTCCTCTGGCCCGGAGTGGCTGAACTAAAATGCCTGAAATAGCAGAAGTAAAACAGAGACTGGGTAAACATTTTCACAGCATAGTCTGAGCGTTTCTGTGGAACATTTCAGTACAGAGGAATGATCCCTCCGTCAGTCAACTTATTGTCATTTAATTAAAAAAAAAATTTTTTCCCTCTTAACCAAATCACAACTCTTTGTTCGCCAGCTCATTTTCATGTGTTGCATATATATATATCTGTATAGATATAGATATATATCCTGAGTCAGTTGATTGGGACTGTCTCTCACTGCGCTGTGAGCAGTAACTGTAGCGAGACTTTCTCACACTGTGTGTTATCTTTGGCTCCAGCAGACACGGTTCATTTCCTTTTGTCTTCTGCAGCACAACTGCTGCCAATATTCATGTGAAATATTTCAAGAAAATGAGCTGTAGCAGAAACGACTCTCCCATCGGCCCCTCCTCTCCCTCACCCTGGCTCTGTGTGTGTGTGTGTGTGTGTGTGTGTGTGTGTGTGTGTGTACTTGTTATTTGGTCATGAAGATAATGTAATGAAGGGGTTATATTTTAACTGCGTGGGTTTGGTCGTCTATTATCACACACGGTCCCCTTCACACGAATACACTCCACACATATACAGCGCGCCGCTGCAGCACAACATGATCAAACACAACCACAAAATAAGGAGGAGGAATCCCCTGTTTGCCTCCAAATGGCTCATTTTCTGCGTGCGCACATGAACAGGCACTGCATGAACCCATTTCCCTCAAAAACCGTTCATGCAAAGACCCAGAGCAGAATCTCTCGGGTCAGGATCAGCTGTAGCTGTGCATCTTCATGGTGAGGATCTGACTCTTTTCATCAACAGCTATGATCAGGTGTGGAGAAGAGTGAAAACACAGGTCATATATCTGAGTGTGTTGTCTCCAGTGGCTGCTGTATTCACCCTGGATGTTTTCCAGGAATGCATTCCAAATGAGAGCGCGTATTCATGGGATTAATGAACATAAATCTGTAGGAATCAACACCCAGGAGAGTATGCAAATAATGTTTGTGCGCGTTCAGTGACATTTGCATCCAATTTGGAGCCAGTGTACAAGGAGAAGAGATTCAAAGGAATGGAATGACAGTTTGGAAAACACACACACACACACACACACACACATATATATAGTATATATATATGTGTGTGAAGCTACAAACATGTGGTTGGTTTGCATAGCAAGGAGTGGAACAGGAGGAAAACAGCTGATCTGGCTCTTTTCAAGTTCTACCTTGTGTAATTGTTTGTATATCGTCATGACGATGACGATGATGGAACTGTGTGGACAGTTTCAAGGCTGCAGTTTTAGCACATTATGAAGTGCTAATTTTATGCAGTCCACTTCCTGTGTCTGAATATACACGGCTTTATTCCAGGCTCTGTCCTGTGTGGGGAGCAGGGGATCGTATTTTAGGCCTGAGCCTCCATCCAGGCTGGTCCAGCCACCCACTTATCTCCCCTCCACATGTGATTTACGCAGACCCATTGTCCCCACACATGCACAAATCTGACCATCTTAGGAATGGAAAACATTCCCTGTTGAGTTTTCCCATCAGGCGTTTGCTGCCACCATCTGTAAAAGTCACTTAACAGAAAAGTAGAGACCCATAAACACGCTGCATGCAAACAGACATAAAGAGGAATAAACTAATATACGCACTGGTCTGGGGTGTGATTCACTCTATGCCGAGGCATCAGTTTACTAGAGGGAGAGCAGAAGATGGTGTGAGGTGGATAGAAGAGAGAAACTGACTGTCAACAAAGAAACAGGACCAGGATAATGTCAACTCCATTTATTTTCCAAAAGATATTCACAGACGGACAAATGTGTAGCATGTTACCCTGCATACTGTTGTTTCTGGTCAGGTAGACCACAGAGTTAAATGTAAATAGACTGGAGCAGCCATCTGTAACATGTACAGTTAACAGATAGAGCACATGAAACAGCTGTTGCCTCATGTCAGTTTGAAATCATGTTTATGGCCAATTTTAATAAAGTTATGAAAAGTCACGACTCATCAAGAGGAGAAAATAATATGTAGAATAATATGTGGTGAGCTGCTGAAGAGGCCCAGGGTTTCCAGCATGACAGAGATTCACTGGTTCGTCCCTCCCAGTGTCAGCTCGTATCCAAGTTTTGATCTCAGCCTGAGCCTCAGATCCAGGGGAGACGTGTGAGCGGCCGGCCAAAGCATGAGCGAACGGCAGAGGAATGGAGAGCGAGAAGGGACCAACAGTGGTGGAGAAGTCGCCTTTTGAAGTTGGCCAACAGAAAAGTTTTTCAAGATTCAAGTCTCCCACATCTGTCTGCTGCCGCGCGATAAAGTCCTGGAATCCCCCACCCCCTCATCAACATCATGTCTCACTCTCTCTCACACACACACACACACACACACACACTAATGCAGACTTGCTTCCAGTCCACTGACAAAGAGCATGAAAACAAACATTTTCAAGGAAGTGCTTAAGCCAAGTGCCAGATAAGCATGGCTGCTAATTGAACATGGACACACACACACACACACACACACACACTTGCATGTTCCCAAAGTTATACACTTGGAGCAGAAGCTAATGGCGTGAACTGACTCTGACCTAGTTTCCAGAGAGGCAGTGATAAAGAGAGAGTGGAAAGATGAAGATTTAGAGGTGAAGGAACTCAGGGGTACGTTGTGCCTGGGGACACAGTGTGTGTTTGTGTGTGTGTTTGTGTGTGTGTTGCAAACAGCCAGCAGTCCACACAGCCATCAGAGACAGACCATCATGCTAAGCAGCAGAGGGAGGTAGAGGTTGCAGCAGAGCATCTGCTGAGGAGTGAGGAGATCACTGTGGGGCGTTACACACACACACACACACACACACACACACACACACACGCACACACACACACACACACACACATGTATTGTGGCCTAACTTTGGCCAGCAGCAGCTCACTGCATACGCATTTAACAGAGACTCCTGGCTCACTCCTGTTCGCAGCGTGCCCTCGCTGCTTCCTGGTTTGTGGAAACACGGAACAGAAACACACAGAAAAACCAGTTGGTCTTTTTGTTTGTGCGCGTTTGTTTGCGAGCCGGACCTAACTCATTCGTCTCCTCCTCTGCGCTGTCTCCGGAGAAACATACGTGTGGATTTTGGCATGTCAGGAACTGCAGCACGGCTCAGCCAGTGGCCAAGTCTTGTTTTGCTTCCTCCCGGACTTGAACTCTGTGTGACTCTGATAACATTGAAATGAGGAACAATTTCATGCTCTTGTACTCTGGGCATTTTTTTTTTTTTTAAACTTAATTGTTCCATTAAGGCACTCTTGAAGGTCTGGGACTGCTTTGTCATACAATGTTGATTGTGTGTCTGTATGCCTGTGTTGTGAGTGTGCGTGTTCAAAGTTAATGCCCTCGGGCTCATCAGCCCTTAAGTTTACTCTTTAAAAGAATTCATAGAGTTCATGCTTTTCAATTCACTGGATCCGAACCAAAGCTGCAGAACCCGAGGGCTCAGCTGAATGTTTGTCATTTCCTGTTTCAGAGGCTGTCATGTCAGGGGCTGGGCTCAAGTACTCCGCACACATGTGCTAATACATGCATATCTCATACATGGTTGTTCCATTTGTATGGATGTACAGGTACTTAGCTAATATTATTACCCAAAATAAAGTAAACAAACCATCAACTACCACTACCCTTTAAATCAAGGGGCTAATCATTATGTAAAGTCCTGCCTTTTATTCTGTGCTAGTATACTGGCTTATTAGTGGGCAGATTAATCATCATGTAAATAGATTTTTTTCTTTGTTGGTCATTGGTCATTGCTGCTTTTACAGGTAACAACATCAACAGACTGCCACATGAGGGCAGTCAAACCAGTGACAAGGAGAATCTCTCAATTTACACAGGTGATGTTTCCTCAGTGACTGCTTATACAGTAACACCCCACAGGCTGCCAGCTGCTGCTTTGACATTAATGACAGGTCAGAGGTCAAACACTGACCTCACAGGTTTGACAGCATGTGATCATCAGCAGGCCTCACAAGCGAGAAAGAATGGCATCAGCACACTAGGTCATTGTTGTTCTTGGTGAGTTGTTTCGGGGCGAGGTCCGCGTGACTCAGAGAAAAAACCCAGAGGGACGTAATAGAAGCAGGAAAATTCAACTTCGGCTCGGCTGAAAAAGCTTTTCTTTTCTTTTCTTTTCTTTTCTTTTCTTTTCTTTTCTTTTCTTTTCTTTTCTTTTCTTTTCGCAGGTATTGTAACTGTCAAGGTTAACAGATGATGGCTACGTCAGGTTTTTAGTTTGTAGAGACACGTTCAGTCTCTGTTTGTTTACCGACTGAATCAGATAAGATGTGAGTGTGTGTAGGAAAGAGCAGGGATAACACTTCAAGCATGTTCATTTCCTGTTCTTTGTAACATGCCAGAGATGCCTGCTCTCTGACACCCGGGAAAGTTCGCACTGTGATTACATCTGACACAGTTATCTCAGCACAGAGGCTTTAAGTGTTGTTTTTCTTCAGATACCCTCCCACTGTTTATCGTTTTTTTTGTGTGTGTCAGTCTTAAGTTGCCAGCGGTTCCCAGATCTCGGCTTAAAAAGCAGTGGTGAGGGTGATTAATGTGGGCGAGACCCTCCACGCGTCTGCGAGAGGATGACGTGGGCCACAACCCTGACACATTTAACTGCTGCATACGCTCAGCACACAGGCATTTTTTTTATCCTCGGCAAAATCTGCAACTGACAGGCTGCTGAAATCTGAGTGAGAGGTGTCACAGCAATGATTACATCATAATCTTTATTTTTACTGCTTATATACGTATACAAATATATATAAGCAGTAAAAATAAAGACTATGATGTAATATATATGTGTGTGTGTGTGTGTGCGCAGTACACGTTTGTCATGTTGAACATGAAAACATTAGTAATAAGTTTGGGCCTCTGAGTATTTGACCAATCACAAGAGAATATTTTTGCTTCGGTTGGTAAATGAGGTTTTGTAAAGATTAATAGCACCATCTTGTGGCGTAAAGATTCCAGACAGGTTTGATATTTTTTATTAATCCCGCCAGGGAAAATTGCTTTTTGTTGTTGTCCACACCAGGAACTTCTTAGTGCCTCTTGTTGTGAGGCACGTGTGCTAACCACTGCACCAGTGTGTCATTTCTTTTGTATTGTTGCATTGTTGTATTGTCCACAGACATAAGAAGACCAGAAAAAAGGTGTGTTTATATTATTTAATGAATCATATTTAAGAAATTCAAAAGTCCAGTAATCCATTCTGTAATAGAATTAAAGACGCATTTGACTTAATGAGGAACAAAAATCTAACTCTCTGCATATTCACCAGCTCATCTTGGCCTAAACTCTGTTTCTGTGGTTTCTGGTTACAAGAATATTTGAATTCTATGCACAGAGTGTAACAAATGACCGCAATGAAAATGTCTCTTTAAAAAATGTAGTACGTGAGAAAACTAAACAATAACAACTCAAACAAATGTAACAAACAAACAAATGTAACATGTAGAAACACCTACTGTATATGGATGTACAGTATGTATACGTATGTATATACTGTGTATGTATATACTGTATATGTGCGTGTGTGTGTGTGTTTGTGTGTGTGTGTGTGTGTGTGTATGTATGTATGTATATATGCACACACACACATATGTATATATTTATATATATACATTCATATATACACAATATATATGCACATGAATGTCCATTAGTGTCTTTGTAAGACCGGCTGTTTGAGACGCAGCTCACTGCTGCCTGAAATTATGGGCATCTGGTTCTCCATGTGGAAACGCACCAGCTGACCAACACTGTGAAACACCTGATCGCGGGTCCGCACCTGCTCACACAGAAAACACACACAACAGATTTAACAACAAACACCAGTGTAACCTCCACAGTTAATCTCAGCACCAGACCTGTACCTGTCCCTGTGGATCAATAAGCAGCAGGTGGCGCACAGTAGCCCCCTCCATACCAGTGAGCACGTACTGACCCGAGGCCGAGCTGCTCTCTCTGACCAGGAAATCCCCACTACAGGTGAGAAGTGACTCTGCCTGCTTTCTTCCTAACCTGGGACAAAGCAACACAAAGATACTGAGAAAGAAGCAGGAAGACAGAGCAGATTAAAGTGGGTGTTTTGTCGTAAATACAACAAATACGATTGTTGATGAGTTGATGACTCACCTGCCGTGGAACCAGCCCTCCTGTATCAGGTCCTGGATCAGTGACTCAGACAGAGGAGCACACTGTGCAGCATGGACCTCAGACCTCACTGAGTCTGATGGAGATACAACATGGGAAGAATATAACTGGTCAGGAGTAGGCTGCATCAACCAGGTTCATACAGTGGTTCATTTTACTCACACACCGTACAGACACAATGTGCGTTGGGGGTGAGACCGGGAATGTGTTGGTGATTTTTACCTATAGGTGGAGCAGGGGTTTCTTGTGTGACGGAGCAGTTCTCGTACAGCGAAACACGGTGAGACAAACAAACCTGCAACAGAGCTGAGATGAGTCATATGCGCAGGAGAGAGATGTTTGTGTGCGTGTTTGTGAACAACAGGAACGTGGTGCATTCAGTTCCCAGACGAGCCAATATCTGCGGGAGGGGACTAAGAAGCGCTTGTACCTGTCGCCAACCACTGAGGTGTGCTACAACTAAGAACATTAGGAAACAGAGAACGCAATGTTGTGGTTTGAAACTCCAATGTGTAGTAGTGTGGATGAAGAACAAATCCTGGACAAAATTATGGCATGAAATGTTTATACAATGTGTGTGTGTGTGTGTGTTTCATTGTGTATTAACTACAATTAAATTATAATAGAAACATATAAAATATATTTAAAAAATACTAGTATGTAAAAAAACAGTTTTCTGATCGCAGATACAAAGCCACATTTCACTACACATTGTGAGTCATACCATGCATGACTGTGTACGTGACAAATAAAACTCTTGAATCTTGAATAACTATATGAATAATAATCTCTTGACATCATCTTGATGTCATGGAAAAATCTGCAGTTGAGTTACTGAAATAAAATACCACCCCCCACACACGCACACACACACACACTCACACATAAACGTGCACACTTTCAAAGTCTCAAGCATAGAGATCAAATTAAAAGTAATAAGATTAAAACAAACTGTACTTTTAATGTCTTAACAGATAGAAGTCCATCTGACGTAAGACAGATCTTATACAATGAGCTCTTACCTCCTGTGTGACAGCTTCCTCCTTGTTCTCCTCACTTGTGGCGTGCAGGTCCTCCATTTCACCAGGGGGTGGCGATTTTCTTGGGATCGCATTGTAGTAGTCTGAGTTCTCTGTGACCTCAGCGTCCTGTTTGGCCTTTTGGTCTGTTATTGTCACCTCTGTGCTCCAGTCGTGACAGATTGTCACTGCTGACCTGCAAGCAGCAAGTTATATCATGATGTTATAACTTCTGCTGTGATGTGATGTCACAGACACACGCTGTAACCAAAACACAGTAACAAACTAGAAAAAGTGCATTTTCTGAAGAAAATATGTGTGAATGCTGAAAGCTGTACTGAACATGCATCCAAACTCTGCTGAGTGAGCTCTCATAGCATGATCAAAGGTCTGCTGAATTAATACAAAAGTACTAGTGTGTGTGTGTGTGTGTGTGTGTGTGTGTGTGTGTGTGTGTGAGGTGAAAGATGTGGCAGCTATAGGAGAAGAAGCAGGAAGATCTGCACAGATTGAAAAAAGGCAGAGCAGTGAGTGACGTCAATCATCACTGATTGTCAGTGTCTCTCTGCCTGAGAGAGAGAGAGAGAGAGGGAAATGCAGGAAAACCCACGAGATGGATTTACACAGAAACTGTACAACACATAGTTTAATATTTTGACACTGAGCGGCAGGAGGCTTTGCTGAGTACATACATGTAGGCTATATGGTAGATTGTACAGTAGATTGTACAGTAGATTGTACAGTAGATTGTACAGTAGATTGTACAGTAGGCTATACAGCAGATTGAGAAAGCAAACCTGTGATTGGTGGAGAGGTGTGATGGCGTGCAGCTGAGAAGCTGGCAGAAACGAGTCTCGAAGGCCTGACCGATGCTGTTGATGACCTCGCAGGCTCCACCCTGGGGACACTCCAGGATATGACATGCTGACAGAGAGACAGAAAGACCAGTTATGTCTCCATGTTAAGAAAAGCTAAGGGAGACATCCCGTCCACAAAAACGTCCTGAAATCAAACGCATACTGTTCCTCACCTCTCTGATTGGTGAGATCCTTGGCAACATAAGCAATGTAATCTGCCACATCCTGTAAACAAATTGATAAAAATAATAAGAAAAAAAAGTACATGTAATTAATCGTCATCCATTTGTATTGAATGAATTCACTTCTTGTCAGTCGTTTTCTTTTATGAATACAAAACCAGAGTCAGCAGAGTACGTTTCACCAGAAAGTCACTTTGGCAGATTGATGTTAATTCCCCACTATCTTCCAGGTGTCCAATACAACAAAGTGAGGCTTAGCTCACACTTCAAGATTATTCCAGCTAATTAATTAAATACTAAGCTGTAATCCCACCCAGCACATCACCAGCATTCTTCCCCAGAGATAAACTACTTCCCTGTTCTCTCTGTGCTTTGGCCAATGTAACCTCACAGTATCACTAGAGTTCATTAATCAGGGCTTGACTGTGACAGCAGCTAAGAACTGTCATGTTAGGCTGAATGTTTAACATTAACAGACCTGCCCTGATTTTTTCCCCCCTGTGGACAATACGGCTAGTATTGATTATAGTATTGATTATAGATAGGCAAACAGGGAATGTTCAGTCAGGCTGAATAACCCCTGTCATATGTATTCTGTCATATGTAAATGATGTGGTGGGTATAGAGGAAAAGAAGAGGACTATACACTATATACACACACACATATACACACACACACACACACACATATATATATATATATATATATATATATATATATATATAAAACCTGTTTGTACTGTCACATTTGAGAATGTAAACATACTGGGTCTCCTCCTGAAGCAAATGAAATGGCCTGCATGGGGTGGTGGGCAATTTTCTGAGGAAGAGAAGAGAGGATGAGAAACAGAGGGAGGACTGTTTTCACTCAGTACCTCAGTATTTCAGTTTACACATTGCGTTTGGTTTGGGGTGTTGGAGTGTTGGGGTGTTGGAGTGTTGGAGTGTTGGAGTGTTGGAGTGTTGGAGTGTTGGGGTGTTGGAGCTGTCACCTGGAGGGAGGAGGCAGCGATCAGAGTCACACTGTCTGTGGAGACAGTGAAGATGATCCTGCAGCCGGAGAACTGCAGGTTGCTTTGACCAAGAACAGCAGACGGCCCCTTGTACACAGACTGACCGAGACAAGACATCCGTTATACTTGTTATACATCCGCCATGACTGCAGTTTATGTGTGTGTGTGTGTGAGTGTGTGTGTGTGTTTGTACTGTACCTTTTTAGGTTTCACTGCTGTCTTAGCTAATGTCTTCTCACACAGTCTGCTGATAGCCTCTCTGCACTCAAAAATACAGCGCACACACACACACACACACACGCACACACACACACACACACATTTTAGAACTTGTTCTGCAGACAATTATTGTAGAACTTAGGATAAGAAAAAAGATATTTTGTGGCATAGGTGTTTTCTTCATGGCTTTGCTGTCCTAAAGCCTTGTCTTTACTGATACTTGGGTCAAAGGTCAGGGGTAAAAATATAAACAAACAAACAGAAAGTATTTTTTATGTCATTAAGTGCTTTTTAAGCTGATCTTGATCTCTCTTTCTGATAATAGGAGTATGCAACATCATTGGGAGGAAATTCATCTAATTGGATTTTCTTCCTCATTATTTAGTAACATAGCTGTGAACAGAGGTTGCTGTGTATATCAGTTTATTGCCATCTTTACCAGGATGCCAATATCAAATGACTTGAAGAAAAAGCCCATTTATGAAACATTATACTGTTAATTAGATTTCCTCCTTTGAAATATTTTTTAAATAAGCCACATATGCTTGCATTGGCAGATGCTGATTGAATGAATTCAGTCATTGTAAAGCACATTAGCTCTGTTTGTTTCAACTTGTAGTTTTATTCTGAGTCCGTGTCAGCAGTTACATGTTACACTGCAGCTGTTTGTATTGAATGCATGTACACATTGATGTTAGTACACATTGATGTTAGTACATTGTATGTGGATGTTGTCATAGTAGAAGAACGTCCTACCGTGTGACTTGCATTCTGGTGTCAAAGTCAAGGTTTCTCATGGACTGGGTGACCTCCACACTGCCCATGTACTTGAAAAACACAACATACCAGGTATTAAGTGCTTAAGATGGAAATAGTGTGTGTGTATGTGTGTGTATATGTGTGTGTTAGTGTATATATATATATGTGCGTGTGTGTGTGTAGGTACAGCCGTGGTAAAACTCTTCAGTGACCTCAGGCAGAGTGCTGATGTACAGCGGGCAAATGGGGAAAATGTCACAATGAAAAATGACTCCACAGCAGAGATTAAGAGTTTATGAGTTAATAAAAACAAAACAGATGAGTTCAAATGTCGGGGCTGAGTTATTCAGGTATTTGGATGTAAATCTAAATATCTGACTCACACTAGATGACAAATCAAGGTCGTCAAACCACTGTGAGTGATTCAGTGCCAAACCAGCTCTTATTTGTTTTACAGGACAGCTGAGCTGTGACTGGAGGATCAGCAAAGCAATGGCCACGTTATGACATGAACCAAATTCAACCGAAATCCACCCAATAGCTGTGAAGACAAAACAGCTCTAATATACAAACTGTGAACCACATGCTGGTGGAGGGTGGTGAGTTTCCGTCTCTGTGACCATAGATGACTGTAGAATGATGCATACAACCCATCCTGTAGTTGTTGAGATATTTTGGTTTCATCATGTGCACGTACAGTTGTGCATATGTGCCAAATGTGAAATAACCTGCCCTGTGCATAGTTTTAGCATGAGAACTGGTTTGGGACTTGACTTGGCTTTGACACATACTCGACCAAACGTCTCTGAGGCCATGTGCTCTGACACACTGGAAACCAAGCGGCAGTCCCACTTCTCTTCTCCATGAGCTCCAGCAGAGCAGCCCCTAACCCCCCTACCCTGCCCAAGGCAGGATGAGTAAGTCCACTGATAGAGAGCAGAGTTAAATCAATACGTGTGTGTGTGTGTGTGTGTGTGGGTGGGTGGCTGGAGTGAGTGGGCGAGAGAGTAATGTATGTGTGTGTGCTTGTTTATAGAGGACAATCAGATGGTCCGTTCTCATTTCAGTCAGTGGTCAGACACTAAGCCTGCTCCCATTCACCTACACAGACACACCTCTGGTTAGACAGCGGCCACTGGACACATTCAGACGCATACGCCCACAAATACACACACACACAAACACACACACACACGCAGAGTAGAGTTAGAGACGAGCAGGGAGCCAGGATGAGTCACTACTGCCTACACAGGAAGCTGTGTCTGAGTGGGAGGGGGCCACGTACGGAAATGAGTGTAATAGTGTGAATAGAGCCCAGGAGGAAGACAGGAGAGAGAGAGGGATGGAGAGAGGAAGGGAGAGAGAGAGAGAGAGGAGGAGAGAGTGTAGTGTAGGTGTGTGTTCGTATTGGTTGGCACTGATGGGAACCGTATACGTCAACTCTCAGCTGGGACCCTGGATGGTGTGAAGCTGCAGAAGCTTTATGGTGACACATAATCAACATCATCTACATTCTACTGATGTTTAATATACGAGTCATCTAAGTCAATGTGATTATGGCGTTGACGGGTACCTTGATGTTATGGTGAACCGCTCGGTTTGCTGTCCCCACCACTGTCGTGCAGTCCTCTGCTGTCTTCAGACCATCTCTGCGTTGTGAGCGAGGGGGACAGCCAGGGGTCCAGGGGAGGCTGGCCATCCGATGCAGGGTGATGGGTCTTTTCGTGCAGTGCAGATCCAGCTGAGACAGAGATTCATCGAGGGAGGGTTGGCTGCAAATTCTCTGATTGGCTCCCGATGCCCACTGTATTCCTGAGAAGGGTCTGTTAGTGTGGGCGTCAGTGGGCACTCTGTCCCCAGCTGTGTTCCTCTGTCCCCTCAGGCCGGGGAGAGAAATAGGACTCTGCAGTCGGACATTGGCCACACGAGGGATGAAGCCCCTCAGGTTGGACGCGCTGTCATGTGAGGGCGTCCTGGGATCCAGTTGCGCAAAATCAGAGTCCAAGTGAAGTTCTCCCTTCAGGGGTGGTATTCTTTGGGGCTGGTCTTCCAGAGGTGAGAGCGAATCGTTGCGCAGACGACTGTATTTAGTGCGCTTGAGCATGCCTGTGGAAGACGACAGTCACTTCTACAGCTGCAGCTTAGTTTTCATCAATCTGATTATTTCTGACAACCAAAAAAAGATGCGATCCCTGCGACTTGGACCTGGGTAAGGTTTGCTCTCATAATGAGAAAAAAATAAACTCACACACATTTAATACACACTGAGGATCGATTGCAAAAAAAAACCCAACATTGTTTCATTTGAGTTGATGGTTTTGGTTGCATTGCTGGTGTGGAGATGATCAGTCATCGAGATGATTGGATGGGATTCCTCACTCACCAGCGTGGGACTGTGGATGTCCTGTCAGTCTAAAGTCCAGTCTGCTCCTCTCTGCTCATGCTGAGTACATCCTGCTGACCCATCCACTTTCTCTGTCAGTTTCCAGGCGTCCACCTCTGCTTCCCGTCCACATGGACTTCTGGTGGTCTTTCTGAGGCACAGCAGCTTTTATGAATGAACTTTCTCCCTCTTTTATGAATGAGATGCTGGCGCTGACGTTCGCTGTCTGTCTATGAAGGTGCATGCAGTTAAATGTGTGAATGGAGCAGAGGAGAGATTGACAGACGGCCCCTAAAGCTCTCTCCCCCTCCCTCACTCACAGACGACCATCCAATCACAAGCCGGTAGGGTGACTCATGCTGTACACACATACGAACACACATTTAATACAGTGAGCACTCTAATCCTCTTTTCCAACATCACTTGCACCTCAGAGATGCTTTGAAAAAAACATGTTTTCTCTCCATTTCAGACGATCATGATTTACTGTTATTAAATGTAGGAATTGATCAGATTGACTTGATTCACAGAGTAAATGGGATTTGAGTGGACCTCATTCATATAACATTCAAATGACCTGCAGTGGCACAAGAGGAAGGGACGTTAACTGAAACATTTGCATTTCCGCTTGATTGCCATCAGAGCAATATGTCGGACACCAACAGAAGAGTGCTTTACATATTGTGCTATTCTTGGTTTATGTTATCATTTCAACAAAACAACAGGGAAATTGTAACAGAATTTGGGTTTTTTGTATAAACCGTTAAAGAATTCTCTGACTTTTAGATTATTGTTCTAAACAACTGCACTGTTTATGTAAACGAGCTGAATGTGACTAGACGCAGCTTATAGTTTAAATGTGTTTAAAATGATGCACAGCAAAGCTTTGTCACATCCTTGTGGTCATTCAGTCAAACTGCAGCCCAATGATGGAAATAACTATTTCATTAAAATTAGTTTATCTGACTACTAGTTTCTGTGTATTGCTATGTCACTAAAATAGTGGGAAAAAGATAGATTAAAAAGTAAAAAAAGTTGTTGCATTTGCTCAGCTTGACTGATCGAAATGACTTTGTTTATTCTATGAACAGTCCAAAACGGAAACTATTCAGTCTGCTCTCTTGTACAGCAAAGAAAATGCATCAGATCCTCATATTTCAGGGCCTGGACAAAAATATTATGTATGTGTAAGTAGACTGATACCTTCCCTCCTGCCCTCTGGAGGCCGTTGCTGATGGCACTAACAGTTTGTTTTAGAGCTTCCATCTTCTCGCAGCTTCACATTTGTTTTTGTTTTTCACCTATAGACAGTTATCTAGTTTTCCTGTAGGTTACGCCTCCAATTATAAACCCAGTCTGCACAGGCAAAACCCACATCTGAAGCTGAGCACAGACATTCAGAACTATTTATTTGTTTGACTAATCTGTGGAATAGGACACACCTGGGTAACAAAACACACCTGTCAGTCACATGGTTCAATACTTTTGCTCAAAAACACAAGTGGGTTCAAACAAAAGGTAATCTTCTAAGTCTAGTACGTTTGGAGAGGAGTGTGCGCTGGTGACACGGTCACCAGTGAACAAAAGATGAGTCAATATTCACACAATTTACTTTAAACAACATTTTAATGAAGTTAATCAACTGTTCATATAGATTAAGGGCGATAACAGGATTATGAGAAACAGTCTATTAACAATGTTGCTAGTGATGTAGAGTATGAAGGAGACGGCCTTAAATATCCATACAAAGACAAGAAACACGCTGAAAAAAGTACTTCATTGAACCATTTTTTGTTTGTTTTCGATGTTCACATTTGTTACAAGACTTTAACCAGTACTATATTTACATAGTGCAAAAAACACACTTGCTGTCAATTAACATACTTCAAACACTGATGGAAGTCATAGCAACAAAAAGCCTACACACAGCGTACCTTTCATCAAACCAGAAATACTTCCACAATGCAGAGTAAGACATTCAGCACACTGTCATCTCCCACCACAGGGCTTCTCATTGCATAGCCCGACATACTGCGTTTAGACACTGCATCATCAGAGACAGGCTGAAATCTCACTGCCATTCACTATCAAATACCATTATCAAATTGGATTCCAACTGTTAAAATGTTAAAACTATCAAATGGCTTTAATAACAAGATGATTGTATTTTGTTGAATACAATGCAAAATCAAAATCTCTTTTATACACTTGTATTTACAGGGGTTCATCACTATTGTTTATGTCTATGAGGACTTGTTTGACTGCCCTGAGGAGTGAGCTTCTCAGCTGTGGCCACATTACTGTAGAGCTGGTTGGAGCTGGGTGGCTACTGATGCATCTGTAGAATCAGTCTAAAGGGCTCAAAAAGAATTCTTTTCATTTGTAACTGGCAGTTTTACTTAATGAAGCCAAGTAAACATCTGCTTGTCCTAGAGAAAAAATATAATTACCCTTAATCTTAAGGGACTCAGATCAATACTGTTAAAAATGACATTTTAGTTTCCCAGTTCTCTGATGATGCTGCAAACTACTCCACTACCTCCAGTAACTTTACAACTAACTGTATATTTACCAAAAGCGTTACATGATTTTGCAAACAGAAGAACTTAAATGTCTTAGGTCGTTACTGAGTCTTAGAGACAGCTTCAGAGTCCCGACCCAATCACAGAACAAACACCACCAGAGTGAAGAGGAGCGCGCTTATTATTTTTCTTTTATAAAGCACACATAGCATCTGGGAACTGATGACAACTCAAGTCAGGAAAACAAACCCCAAACAGTTTCACACTAAGGGAATCAATGACACACCATTACATACTGTAGTTGATCCATCTAGACAGGGTTATATGCACAAGCTTGTTTTGCTTCTCAGAAGTTAAGTCATTTGAATCATCTAAAAACAGAACACATCTGAACATAAAAAACACTATGTGAAGACTGATGGGTAGGAGTGGTTTTTGGTAAAAAGACAGAACCCCTGACACTGTAGTATTCTGCGAGGAAAGCTAAATACCAACCAAGCAGTAATTAACAAATGCATGTCTCTTCTTTCCTCACTGAGCAGTGAGGTGAAAAAAACACACACATTTTTTTTTTACAAAATAAAGCTAATGGACACAGCAAAATGAATGCAAACGACATGTGCCTGTATAGACACACATACACACACTCACGTGTACACAGACACACACAATACTTGCAGAGCTGTAAACCTTGCAGCGCTCTGAACAGAGTAAGATGAGGCGGAGAGGTTCAAAACCTTTCTACTCAGTGAGCTACAGACAGCAGTTTAACATTTTTAGCACTCGTCACTTGCTCCCAGAAAAGTTCCTGACTCTAAGAGTTCAGTTTCTGGGGAGGAAAATCGAAAACTTCCCTCAGATTTCAAGTGTAGCAGGTTATGGGCTGAGAGAGCTTCCTTTACTATCCCTCACAATATGTTACTTGTTGTTACTTGATGCTGTGGTTAAGTTGGTCAGTTGCTTCATGACGCATCAATGGGCTGTGTGTAAGCGTTGGTCAGCTGGTTGATACCTGAGATAATGCCTAGTGTCAGAGGTTAGAGACAAAGGGAGGGGTGCTGCTGGTTGTTTTGAAAGAGGGGGTGTATGAGTGAATGAGAAGAAAAGTGGGAGGAGAAGTGATTTCAGCCAGTGACCTTCTTAGTCTCCACCTGCTCTTTGCACTCCATTGTCTCTGTGATGTCTGCTGAATCGAGGTCCTCCTCTTCCTCACTATGCCCTCTCTCCTCCTCTTCATCATCTTCCTCCTCGTCTTCCGAACTTGCCTCGCTCTTTCCCAGCTGCAGGTTTTCCAAGGTCTTTGACACCCAGGATTCGATGCGGCTGCTGAGCGTGGGCACCTCCACAGAAATTGGTTCAGGAGTGTAGTCCTCCTCCTCCTCCTCCTCCTCGTCTGCCTCTTCCAACATACCGGGAACTAGAGTGGAAGTGGTGGAGGTGATGGAGCTGTTCAGCGGGCCCCTGCAGCTTCCATCAAGAGAGCCTGTTTCTGTGCTCTGCTGTGAGGCCAGCTCCAGCCGGTCGTCAACCCGGACCTCATCTCTCTCACCTGTACCCTGCGTCAAGGGCCCTGTCTTGGACTGGAGAGTGGAGGTGGAGCCAGACGGGGCAGCATTAGTGGGGAGTGATTCACTCTCTCTCTGTGCGGCTGTGGGAGGTGCAGGGCGACTCTGCTCAGCCTCAACGGGCTCTAGAGCATCTGAGGTCTCCACCATACTCCTCCAGTTGGTCTCTGAAGAAATCAGTACATTTGTTATGTTCCATTTTCTTATCTCATTATTACATAGTGAGATTAGATTCCAAAAGCATTTAGAAAAGCAACTTTAAGTAAATTATTTGAATACGTCCACTGATTGCAGTTAACCCTAAAAAGACTGCAAATAATGAAGAAGTAATGAGAGACAGATATAGAGGAGCTTACCATACTCCTTTTCATTGACTTCTGAGATAGGCTCTGAGAAGATGGAGCAAAAGGAGATAGCAGAAGCAGCAGAGTGGTTACGAGAATGCCCCATATGGTGTGGGACTTTCTTGTCATTTTTCAGAGCCTCCTCGGCCTGCTCCTGCTCCAGAGCGGACACCATCTCCTTGTAGGCTTTCCTAGCCTCTTCTGTCAGAGACACTAGACGGTTGAAGAGACTCTGAGAGGGAGATACAGGGATTTAATCAATTTAGAAGGAGGCAAAAAATGAAAAAAAAATGCACCACAACTGCACTCATTTGAATGTAAACAAAACTGCATGCAAAGCCAACAAATTATAAATATTTAGTGACAGCTTTTATTCTGTAATATAGATGAAAAGATAATAAAATACATGTATTTCCCAAGATATTAGTGCAGATGTCCTATGACTCAATGTTAGGAAAAATCTAAATCCAAGATCTGCTCCTTTTAACCAGATTCATTTTTCATTCAACACATCAAGGTGGAGGCAACAAAATATAATCAAAAAATTATCTGCTTAAGGATGATCCTATGCTTCTCAACGTCTCTACTGCTTTATACTGACAAGTGATGACCTACTGTCTGTATTTTATTTGTAAAGCTACTTACTTACTACTATCAAGATTACCTCAGCTCCAGAATAGTTGAAAATGCCAACCACGCTGACGGGCACCAGTTTGTTGACACAACGTCCAAGAGCTTTTCTGCCCAGGGCAAACACAAATGGGATCTCCTGCTCTCTAGCCATGGCAATTACATTGTATAAAGCTTCATCCAAACCACCTGCAACACAGCAAAAAAAAAAAGGTTTAATCATAGTCAAATTTGAATTTTGATCAGTATCAGTCTTGATCAGATACTTGCTAATTGTGTTTATCTGCAGTTTGTTGCTAAGCATTTTTTGAAAATGAGACTAAATCAACACAGCTTAACAATTAGCCAAAACAAAGCGGCCAACCAGAGCTGCAGATTTCCTGTAGTTTTCTCAGACACACTTCAACTGGCACATTTTATAAATATCAACAAACAACACATTTACAGAGCATCAGGTCAGCCCTCAGACAAATATGCACTGGTGATGGCGATGGCATTAAAACATTCTTCACCTTTAGCCTGGATCTTTTCACAGTTGGGAGAAATGATGACACACTTAATCTTATGCAGCTTCATGTGCTTGGTGACCTCTCTGAGACCCATGACCAAGCGGCGTTTGGATTTGGCTTTGGTAGGATCCTTTTGGTAGACTCGCTCCTGAAAGCGAACCAGCTCCTGCAGCAGCAAAGTTACACTCTCATCGATCTCCTTGCTCAGCACTTGGTTACAGTACCTGGAGAAGGAGGGAGACGTATAATTGGGGAGGTTAAAGATGTTCAAAATATAGAGATGCTTCAATAAATAAATAGATAATTATTTAATGCTAATTAACCAGAGAAATGTTACAAAGGTTGCAGAACTTTTAGATTAGTTTACAATTTAAAATCTGTTCAGTGACTGATTATATATAAAATCATTACATATGATTTTAATAATTCTTATTTGCCATCATAAAAGGCTTTAGCTTTCTCTCTCTCACTCTCTCCACTGCATACATGCACCCTGGCATTAGCCGTGTGGTTTAATGATCTATCTATCACCAGTCGACGTCATGTGGTCTGAGGAACGAGTGGTCAGAGCTGAGGGGTGGAGTTTGGCTACAGGGACTGTTTGGAGGCCTTAAATGCAAAATCAGTTGGAGAAGGGTGGGCCGGGACAAAGGGGCTACAGCAGAGGACGAAGATGGACAATGCTGTGTTTGTAACAACTGGCATACAGGCATATTTGCTGAGAAGGGTCAGTGTGTTAGGCATCCTTGTCATATAGTACAATTCCTTTTTGTACAGCTTCACCCTTCAAAACACCAGTCCACTTTTAGAGTACTCTTTACACAGCGAAGGCTGTGAGAGTTTTGTGTGGGACAAATATTTGCTTTGCTAAACATTTTTTGTTACCACATAGTGCATTTTTGAGACATTCCAATGCCAGGGATTCCTACATAACGTACATACATTTTTTCATACATACGCCGAAATTTCCCCAATGTGGGACGAATAAAGGTATATCTTATCTTATCTTATAAGGTCTGTCCTGATCCATGTTCTGTTTCTCACTCCATTTGGAGGAACTTACTCTCTGAAACGTCGGCTGTGGATTTTGGTGATGGCGTTTGAAGCCATGGGACTCCCGATGCCAGAACTGGCGGGAGAACCCTGGGACACCGGGGTGATGCTATATGGAGAGTTCTGGCTGGCTGGGGAAAGGGATGCATCACTGGGCACACTCAGACCATTCTCTGTGGTAACAACAGCAGATGAGAAACAATGATTAGAGACTCTTCTGTACATATTAAATAGGTACAACTACAATAATTTCATTGCTCTCACCTTCTTGGGAGGCAGGCTCTTGCGTAAGATCATCAGTAAAATGTAGACATTCATCCCCATGCTCCTCCTGACCTGCTGACTCCTGCTCCACACTCGTCTTCCCTTTCTTCCCTTCACGCTCCTTCAAGATAATCTATAGAAAAACAGAATAAAAACTTTTTATTCTTTTTCCATCTTTTCGGCAGGATTTATAACAAAATCCATTTAAATTGTCAACCTTTTTAAGGGCTGTTGGCCGTTTGACTTTGGGAATCTCTCTCTCCTTCCCTTTCTTGATTCGGGGTGCAGTAGAGTCCAATGGATTGTGTGGAGCTGAATATGGCTGGTGACCCTTCAACATGGACGGCAGATTGGTTGAGCCTGCGCTGTGGAATGGAGTGGTTGTTCCTACTGGATAGAAAGTCAAGAACGTTACCAGAATCTGTTTTTGTATAGAGCTTCTTTATTTTGAACTGAACTGGGACAATCAGTTTGGTGGTCAAGCGCAGTAATTCTTCTTTTCTAGGTTTTTCTTCTCCGACTTGTTCATATGATAAGATAAGATGAAAGTTGATCAATACCTGTAAAAGACAGTGGTTTGGTGTTGTTGATTTGTCTGGCCTTCATAGCCAGCTGATGTTTCTCCAAAGCTGCCAGCATATCTCCCAGGTCCAGCTCGACAGATGTTTTACTTTTCTTTCCTGCTGCTTTGGTAAATGCCTCCTGAAAGAACAAGGACACACCGTGTCATAACGGTCAAATTTTTCAGTGTGAAACCAGCATCCATGGCCATCAGACACAGTCGTGTCATACCTGTAATTTCCTTTGTTCCATGCTGATTTCAGAGTACTCCTGTGCAGTTGCCAACGCAGCAGCCAGAGCCTTCTTTCTCTGGCTCTTGGCTCTCTTGGGAACAGATGTGGTAATAGGGATGGGTGTCTGCACAATGTTAATCGGGGAGTTTTCTGGTAGGTTATCCAGCTGTAAGATGTATAAAGACATATGTATACAGCAGTGCACAACAAAACACACTATGCAAAAACTAATTATACAATGAGCCTTGAGAAAGCACTTTCCCATACCAGGTTTTTGGGTAGTTTAGGTTGTGTGTGTGTTTGCACTGGAGCAGATTCTGGTTTGGTATTGTGTTGGACTGATACTCCAGAAGCAAGATCTAGAAACTCATCTTCATCCTGTCAAAAATGTAAAAAAATAAAAATATTAAAGCTCTACTTGAGATAAATATATAACGTAACAGTGATGCACATGACATTCAAAGAAATTCACGAGAAACCCCTCACCTCAAAATAAAGGGGCTCTGAAGTGAGCTCAGTGCCAGTGACCACTGCTGTCTGGAGTCTTTGTTCCGACTGGTTCGGTGGTAAACGTACTGGACAGACACCATGGAAATCCTAAAAAGCAGAAAAATTAGGATTCAGACTGGATAATGTTAAAAAGCAAAGTCCGGAAAATGTTTGGGTGCAACAAAAGTTTGCAGTCTGGGTTAGATGTGTGAAATATTACTTGCATTTATCTTAACCCGTTTACCTCATAACTTTATTCCAGAGTTGTTCACAAAACAGAGGAAAGACTTTTTTTTACTACTCTGTCTATTCTGTACCTGTGAGAAGTTTCTCTGTTCAGGATTTTTCCTCTGCTCTGTTCTGTGAAACTGGCCGTTCCTGTCCCCCCAGGACTTTGTGGGAGCCTGAGAGGCGACATTAACCCAGCTATCTGCTCCTTGATTAAAAAAAAAAGATCAATTTTCTAGTTAGAGAAAAATCCTAACAATCCTTTATAAATTATTATATTCAAGACATACAAGAAATGTGGCAATGGAAGCAGGGTGTGGAGATTTGAGGAAAGATTCCTGACAGCCACTGATATTTACATAACAAGATACTTGTATAAACAAAACTTACCTGTCATTACACCAGTCTCTACTCCCTGTGAGAAAGAAAATATAGAATTTTTGTAAGTTAAAAATGCTGCTAACACTGTGAGGGCAAAGCTAATTTAAGGACTAAATAAAGAGCAAGCCACAGGAGTTATATAAATTATCTATATTAAGGTGTAGTATGTCCTTGTTGTTCTGCCTGGTATATCGATGACACGTATCATGGTTTCTTCAAAAAACTCTCATGACCACAGTATATTTTACGATCACTTCAAGCATATAATAGAAGTACTTAGTATCATGTGTAGGGGCTTAAAGGATCCCTTTATCCCTTATTGACAGGATGCTACCAATGCTTTGTCATTTTACTGTAAATCTCTTTAACGTTCTACTTTCTGACTTGGTATGTGCCTCACTATCATTACTATGTGAGTTTCAGATCTCTTCCACAACAGGACTAGAGGGGCCGTCTGGTGCAGTACCACATCAGAATAAAGACAAAGCACAGTTGTAAAGTATTAACAATTAACAGATTATGAGGTAAATCAAACTCTTCAAAAAGTGTTGGATCTGGAGCCAACATACCGCCGGTGCTGCTGTATGCTCTGCTGTCCGTTGCAGTGCCCCGGCTGCCTGGTTGTGTTTGGGGCTACAGTAGCCACTGTCACTGTCTATATCTGCCTCACTGGTGCCCTGTTCATTGTAGCCTTCAGCTGGATGGGACGGCCGTCTTCTTTTTGTTCGGTTCTTCCACATTAAAGGACTGGCTTGCTCCATTACACAACGACCTGATACTTCTCCAGGAAAATCTGAGGACACAGAGAGATTTTGCACTAAATTAACTTGTTTTTCACTTGTTTTTGTTTATTTAGGCGTGAATCAATAGAAACTCACTGAACATAAATCGTACAATGTTTTACCAGTAATATTAAGCCAAAACAATAAATAAACTAAGGAGACAGGCTTTTGTTTTCTAAGAGAAGACATATGATTGATGACATCATGAGGTGCACATGTAAAACCTTTCTGACTGGAAACTCTACATTCCAGTTCTTTCAATGAATGAAGAACGAGCATCATCGTCAACCTGTAAGACCAGACCCTGCTTTTATCACTGTGTACATTTCGTCACTGACAGGAAAGATTACTGTTGACGGGCACAGCAGCTAATTTTAACAAAGTCTGGAATGTATTAAGCCCCAGCTTCCTTTTAGCTGCACGATTCCAGAACAACACGGAAACACACTTTATTTTTTTTCAAACTCCCTAAATGGAAACACTTAGGTATCTCTCATCATTGTTGCAGTGTTGTTACCGGTCTGCTGTGCTGCATCCACCAGCATGACTGTTTTGGTCCTCCCATCAGGTCCTAAGGTGCACACCTCCTTCTGCACAGCCACATTTCTCGTTGGAGGTCGGCGACCCCTTGGGGGCTGGCACATACCCAACTGTTGCTGCAGTAGCAAAAAGAGGATGCAGTGCAAGGTCAGTAAATTGAGGATTAGGAAATACAAATGACATATGATGTTAATGTGACCATATCAGAAAAAGGCCCCGCGCGGGCCCTCTGTACCTTTGGGAGAATATTAGGCCGCATCATGCCTCGCCCCCGTTGACTGGTCATCCCATATGCTGGTCCCAGAGGCAGTGGTCTTTCCCCAACATCTGCTGATACTGGGTTGATGACTCCAGCTTGTACAGGACCTGCATAGGTGCCAGGGAAGGGCTGGTAGAAGCCCATCACAGGTGGGCAAGGAGCAGGCATAATCTGGTAGTAAGCATAGTCATTGGACACAGGAGGCTGGGGGGATGACAAGATGGGGTAAGCCAGGTATGGAGGACCAGGGGTAGTGTTGGGCTGCTGCCAGCGCAGCTCTCCTCCGTTATACATTGGATGTTGCCTGTGAAGCAATGGAGAGATAACACTATTATCTCATTATCTAATTCTCTCATGTTTTACTTGTAATTTAAACAATTTAAAAGATTAGCCAGACAGAAATATATTTCCTCTGCCAGAGCTACGAACAACTCTGCAAAAATAATCAATAAAATGTTAAATATACATACTCAACGACAGTGTAATAATGGCAGGTTTTGTGGTGAGTGAACTCTAGGGTTTGAAGCTGAAATCTCATTAAAAAAAGTGAAAGAATGCTTTGCATCACAGTAGCTCACATCACGATGAGAAAAAAGTCAGCTGACATGGCGGAGCACTTGGTGTCATACCGAGGGAAACTGCAAACTTTGTCTCATGAAGGTACTCGCTTCTAGAGCTAAAATGTCTGATCTATACACACCAGTGCTGGTCGATATGGTCGAAAACAATTTTCACAGTAACAATTTTCAACTCAGTCAAACTTGGTAAGTGTTCAAGGATTAAACATGACACCAATGCATATAGAACTTCTGTTATATTGCTGTAAAAGAATAATCTGTTATTGTTCTAACGCAGTGTGTAGGAGCCATATTAGCTAAGTTGATAGGTTTCCTTTGAAGATGACAACATATCTGTGATGCAGCTAATAATGCTTTAATGTGTGACACACAAGATTGAAGCCGTCAACACCCAAATCCATCTATCTACAGATATCAACCTGTCTTTTCTTGTAATATGTCGGGAGTCAATGGTAAATCCAGGGAAATAATGGAGGAGAGACTTTTAAAATGCAATCCACAGATTTAAGATTTAAGCACATAAAGCACGAGAGAAGTGGTTTCTGGGTAAACATGACGTGTGTGATGGTTTCATTGTTAGGGAGTGTCACATAGTATGCAGGGATGATAAGGATCCAGATGACATTTTGCAGCCAGCTTACTATAGCGGGTTATTTCCTTGCATTCAAATGGTGGGGAAGGAAACACAGGAACGGATGTGTGCAGGATACAGCAGATCAGTCTGGACAAAGAAAGAGCCACTAGAAACATAGATTGTGGTTCCATGTGAACTCTGTAACTCTGAGGAGGTTTCCATTCATAATTAAGCACTCTTAAACAAGAGAGCAATGTAATGGCTCTAACAACTCACTGTTGCAATTGCTACATCAGGGACACTGCGATTTCTTTCTTTTATAGTACATAGATTTATGCTGGAAATAAAATCTTTTTCTCTAGAAGAGAAAAGATTGTTCTTTGGCAGTTCAAAATGAGGGCACCAGACTTCCCACAATTCCTCTGTCAAAAGTAATATTTCTGGTAAAGTTGACAGAATTGGCAAAAACCATGAATTATCATGTACCATAATCATCATGTACTAGTACCTGTTGGCTTGGTTTTCCTGGACAAAGGGATAGCAGGTGATGAGGTAGCTTGGTATGGGAGTGGTCTCCACCCCTCCACCACCTCCTCCTATGCCTCCGCTGCCTCCTCCACCACCCGCCTCTCCAGAGAGACTCATGCTGACAAGGGACCCTTCAAGTCCTTTCTTCTGTGGGATGAATGGTTCAACTTCGGCTGAAAGCTTTACATCCTGTACAGAGACAAATCAACATACTGTCATGATGTGAGCACAGTCAGCCAATTAATGACATTATGGAAACTACAACTGGTATCAATATCGGGACTAGGGGTGTCCCGATACCGAAAGTGGACCTGATACTGATGTCATAAATATCGCAAACATATTCAGATAAGCCGCACTTGATACCGCTTTACTGCTAGGTGATGCCATTACGTCTCCTCCACTGCAAAGACCAAAGAACGGCAAAGTACGGCAAACACTGGAGAAGTAAGACAAAATGGCACTAGGCAACTTATAACTTATAACTTATAATTATAACACTCTCTCCAAGCCCTTGTCCACTAACTACTTACCGAGTAAAGTCTATCTTTATAGATCTCCAGATTTATGGCCCAAACTCACCAAACCAGTAAGAGGCTGTTGTGGTTTAGGGAATGATTAAGCAGGCCACAAAAAGGGCAGTGTTCAAAGATTTAGGACACCGGAAGTCAGGTTTTGCCACTTAAGACAATTGATCTTTAGAAAACTAAAGACAGCTTAGGTAGACGTATGCATATTGATAACACTAATTAACATAAAGGCCTCCATAAACAAAAAGCAGAGTTAAAGTCTCAAATTCTGCCATTGTTGCATCTATACTATCTACAATAAAGTGGACTCAAAAAGTGCAACATATTATTATGTTTGTGTCAAATTAAATAATTAATTTGAGACTGCTGACATGCTTGTCAGACAGTTGTTCTTCTCCTTATCATTTTTTCTTGCTATCTGACTGAAAGCATCTTTCACAACTCTGATCACTCATCGATCAACATCATCTTGGCACTGGTCTAAACCAAGGTAGCAGCTCTGTGCAAGAGGCCCCATTTAAACAATCTACTATTCTGCAGATGAGGAGAGGTGACAGGGTTTAGCGTACAAAGACACCCCCTCACTTTTCTGAAACAGTGGTTGGGATGCATGAATAGAGTATCAGTGCAGCCGGTTGTCGTCACACAGACTGCTTTTGTCTCCCACCACTACAGGCTCTGGGTGGATCCCTCCTTTTTTTAAGGTAATTTATAGAACCCATCCTACCTAATCATAGCCATGACAACTATCTTTTCATTCCTTTTTGCCAGTTCAGTGCAGAATATCGCCCTATGGATCTTAATAAAAAAATGTCAAACTCCCAAAGAGTAACCTCAATTCCCACACTGGTGTATGGCTGTGAGGGTTTGAGAACACTTAGTTGGTCTGAACCTGCATGGCGGCAAAGTATAGCTGATACGGTGTTGCTACAGGATTAAGTCTGAGAGGATAAAGTTGGGACAGTGCAAAAGCATAAGCTAATTAGGCTGCAAGCAACCACAGAGGTTTCATTTCCATAAATGTTGACTTGTGAACACTACCACAGAACTCTGGCTCTTTCCAGAAACAGATTTTTGAGGAAAAACAGGCCCGATCAGAGGATCAAGAGGCTGATCAGAAGATCTCGTGATTCAACCGAGACTCTTAGCACATCTCTGTAATAGTGAAAATGGCTGTGATTGTGAAAAAGACAATGAGGTCAGGCCCAGATGTGCATCCCCTGGTGATTCAACTGGGGGCTACAGATCAAAACAAGCTTCTGTTTGTTGAAGCATTTATTTTCACATCAGTTGCTTCCCAACACCATGGGACAAAATCTGCTTTTGTATGACAGTATCGACTGTCTACATACTGGTGAATAGGCATGAAAGCATTTAACAGATCTTATCCTGATGACTGTAGAACTGAGGCATATCTTAAAACTAGAATCTGTCAACAGGTTACTGTGTAAATCTACCTTAAAATGGATGCAGTATTAACAACAAATCACAGACAGATGGAAGTTATGATATTTGATTTTAATAACTGTTCAGAGAGGTGTTGGAAGGAGTAAGTGCCAACTAAATGTAGATCACACATTTTTAGTTGCAGTCAGAAATTAGAACTTGAGGAGCCTTGTTCCACAGAACATCATGGTCCAATATCCTGAGTAAGAGGTTATTCGGAGGCACTGTTTACACGCCTCAAACAGCCAAGCACAACCAAAATTTCTACATAGCAAACAACGTCATAGGAATTTCATACATGCAGCAGAACCAGCCAGTCCTCTTGTGACGGTCATGAAAACCCCCCGCCTCCTTTGGCATCAAAACTAATCTCATTCCTTATCGAGTGAAATCTCATTGCAGTCTCCTGCAAAGTGTTACCAAACATCTCGATTGACAAAAAAAGCCCCCCTGCACCTACAGCTCTGGTTAAGACCACACAAGCGCCGTCAAATGACAGCTGAGATGTTTAGCTTTAGCTTGCTAGCTTGCTGGCAAAGAAATCTAACATTTGAACAAATAATGTTTTTTCTAAGGAATACGTCATGAAAATACAGCTTAGTGATTTTATAGGAGTCTAAGGACAAAAGCTCACGCGGCATAGTAAATTATAAGAAATGTATCTCCTGCTTTGTTTATGAGCTGTGGTTACCGTTAGCTGACATAAGATTAGCCTACTAGCTAAATGGAATAACAGTCTTAATATAAACACCAAGACCAGCCGTGCTGTTAGAATGGATAATGACCAAAACAAATAATTTAGGTCGTAGGTCGCTTGTAGATGCAGCATCAGTATCACTGCTTTAAAACAACATTAACGGTAGTCCAAAATTGGGCCTCGGCAGCTGAAACTAACGTTATGATACCCCCTTTTTCACCCGATGCTTTAACAAGATTCCAAAAACCTACCTTAGTGTCAATAGCGTCCATGTCAGTCACCCTCGCCACGACAAAACTTCATTGACCACAATGTGGACGTCAGGACGTGGGCCTCCTTAATTTCTTCATTGTAAATAGAAACAATAACGATGATGGCTGTCACTAAACGGCTGGTGACTACTGCTAACTGTTGTTGGATGCTGCTGCGTCAGCTGACGGAGCTCTGTACTGCACAGCCTCTAGTTGAAGCTCTCTGCTGCCGAGAGCGAGCAGACTGCTGTCAGTGCGGAAATGGGAGTCACCTGGAACGGAAGCCGCTGAGGCCCAGAAAGCCCCTCACTGGCTAGTTTACACATAACGTCATGAGAGCCTAGAAATATACTGAAGCAGTGATTCACATCAAAGGAAAGAAGTTTCTTTATGGGTCATTTGCGTTAAAAATATTTTTATTCAACTTCAGTTCCACATTCAGACCACCACAGTTTAAACTTTGTAGCTATTCAAAGCCGCTGAATCCTTTTAGTGCTGAGAAGTGTGTTTATTACCAACAGGCAACAGTATACATTAAATACTGTGTACACATTTCATACACATTTGGACTTTTTTTTTTACAGAACTTAAGCATTCGTGTGTTGCACATGGATCTGCCAATCAAAAAACATGAAGAACAAAAAAGTGATTTCTTCTCATTGGGACAAAACACATTTTGAACATGTTTTTGTGGTTCTCACTCTCCTTCGAATTGTTGGCATTCTGAAAACCTGTGCCGTGTTTCTTGTCTCAGAGCATTTATTTTGAAGAAGCACAGGGGCATTGTTGATGGATGTACTCAAACATGCCATTTTCCTTGTCTCTTGGATTTTACATGTCATCATGTGAGCTTGCTAACAATGGCTTGGTTCAGAGAGTTCAGCTGATTTGTCCATTTGTCTAATGCTGTATAGCGAGCACCTCCTCTCTTCTGGTAGTCCAGTTCAAGTAGCTGGTTAACCTGGTCAATTCGGCCATGGATTGTGCTTTAATAAGAGAACACAGGGTAAAAAGTGAAGCCACACATTGCATTAGAAAACACCTACAACACCTTATGTTAACATTTCTTAAAAATTAAAATCCCCCCACACGCACAAAGTAATCATATCAAACTCTGTAATTCAAAGTCATATATCATATAATATGCAACTCACTGCGTGAGACAATCAAGTACAAGTGACTGAAGCTGCCATTCCATACTACCTAACTCCCTTCAGGGCAAAAATGGCACAAACTATGAGGAACTACAATTTAGAGCAAGGTTTTTTTCCTCAGCCTTCTCAGCAGTCATGTATGAGAAGAACTTACTTGTCCAAAATGCACTGTACCAGCAAACTCTCCACATCACACACATCGATGTTCAACTCCTGAAACAACAGAACCAGAAAAACTCCTCAGATTTGTGGCCAGACTACTCTGACTTAATTTTAGATGCTTCAAGATCTATACTTCTCAAATCCGTTTGAAATTAGTTGCAAAACAACTGAGAAAGTCAATGATTGATAAAAGTGTCTGTGCTGTGTGTTGTCTAAAAGACATAGATCAATGTACTAGCAGAAGAAAACTACAACAAAGACTTTTAAGAGGGAAAAAATATCTGAATAAAAACAATGTTGTTTGCTTATTTCCAATTACATTTAATTGGGTAACAATAATGACTGATTGAAATATTAACAGTAAATATTCTGCAAAATGTCACTTGGCCTTTATTGCATATTATTGTATTTCAAGAAGGGTGGTCAGATAGGAAAGGTAATTGATAACGTCACTGCATACGTCATTTTATAATCATGCAGGCTTACCTTAGAAATGAAAGGGATGTGTATTCTTGTGTACGGTTTGATGAGTTTGATAAGTACTTGAGTTCTAATGTTTCGTAAGAGCTCTGAAAAAAGAAACATCACAAGATAAGCTGTAATACAAGGCAACTTTTTTTGGACACATTTATCATGCGTGTGGACTGAAGTCACATTGACTGCTCACCCTCTATGTGCTCTCTAATGAAGGGGTCATCCATTATGTTACTGTGATTTGTTTTCAAGATTTTCTCAAATTCAGTGATGTCATTGTTCTGGTAGGCGCTGGGGGAAAAAAAACAACCAGTGTTATCAATAGCTGTTAATCACGTTCTAAAATATCAGATTTTAAGATAAACACAGTTTTGGGTGTGCATCTTTAGTTCTTTGTTACGCAATGAATCATTGCAATCATGCAATGTGATATATATATACATAGAAATATATAATAAAATAGATATAAAAATAAATATAACATATATACACATAAAACCTTGGCAATATGAGACAATGCCTGCAATCCATGTCAACACACGGACAAAAGTGGGCAGAAGGCCAGAGGGTTTGGTAGGACAACAGTCATATTCAATCATTTCTCCGCATACACAGAAATGTACACTTATATTGAGAAAGAAGTGTTTTGACAACAATATTTTACAGAAGAAGTGGCACAATTCGTGCTTTCAAAGATGTTTGCACACAAAAGGTCGAGTAAAGAACAAGTAAAGAACGTAGGTTAAAGAGACTATCCAGTTAAAACATTACAAGAAGTATTTGTTTTTTTTACATTAGCACTCTTGGTGCTAACCCTATCCCAATTTGCATAATTTCTGTCATTAATATAAACAACGATATTGATCAACTATTCACATAGTTTGCTATGGGCATGCTTGAACAAAAAATAGGAATGTGCTGGTGACTGGTGATGAAGCCTACAGTGACTTTGCCAAACCCAAGCTTAAAAACAGATGCATGTGTTTACATAGATACAGTTACAGTAATTTGCAGTAATTATATGAATGCATACGTACCTTACTAAATTTGTCATTGCTAAGATCTCTGGGTCATTTTTGTATGGTTTGGCCTGTGGGAGAAAATATGAAAAAATATAATTGGCACTAAACCTTAGGTAAATGTTCACTGATTAAGTATAACACGCCAAAACACATTCAGCAGTTTATTCTGTATAGACAAATCAGTGGTATGCTCTATCAAAATGTCAAACTGCAGAAACCTATGTGGTAGCTAGCTGTCTTATTCCCTTCTGTTGTTACATATGGTTTATGCATGTTTATTAAGACAACTATAAGTATTCTTATACCTCTTGAGAGTCAAAGGGGTTTATTCCTGACTTCATCAGCATGTTGGCTAGGACCAGGTACTTCAGGCATGTTGTCCTTCTTGGGCTTCCAGACTCATCATAGTTTTTAAAGGCCTCAAAAAAGTCTGTGTGAGCTTTCTCAAACTCACCCTCTCTCAAGTGCATCTTCCCACCACACTCTGGTCAGGAGCAAACAAGCACAGGTGTTTCACCAATCAGCTTTATCGTTAACTAATAAAATACTCACATAACACAAAGCTAAAAGAATGTTCTGGGAAACAAAGATGATTATACACAACATCATACCTCTGATAACTCCCATTATGAGCGGATGAGGAATGGCAGATTTAATATGAAGTGACTGCTCATACAGGGCTTTCAATTTCTTGTTATTTTTTTGTGCTGTGTACATCTGAATCTCAAGAGCATAGATTTCCAACAGCTGTGTGCCTTTCTTCAGGTCATCCTCTCCATCATCTGTCTGTAGTCATTAAAAAAAGAACATCTACTTATCAGGTCATTATGGCTTGCAAACTTTTTTTGTTGTGTATCAAACCACTTCTTATTGGCTAATCAATCAAAAAGGATTAAAAATTCAGTTAATTACCTGACATGACTGATGAAGCTGCCTAAGGATCTTCTGCAATTTCCCATACTCTTCTCTCTCCAAGTACAACTTACCTAACTGCAGAAAAGAAATAAAAAAGAGAATTCTGAGCAAGTGTTTTAGATAACTGTAAGATGAGCTAGACAGTCTTTCTATACCTTCGTGTTCGTTTTGAACCACAGTCTGTCATTTTTTGCATCTTTTAAAGCCTCCAATGTGGTTTCGTAAAACTCCTGCAGCAAGTCCATCTAATAACAGAAAAAACATATTTCAGTATTACAATTTACACTTAACTCATAGTTTTAAGGACATAACAGATGCTAATTGGGTTTTATTTTTCTGTTATTAATATCGTATTGCTGTCAGTTACACTGACAACAATATTCTATTATAAAAACTATTAAAACAAAAGTCTAAATAAAGAGCTGCCATGTAAACAGCATTTCCTGATTATCATAAACATGTGGTCAAACTCAGAAAAGCCAATAATCAAGTTAAGTATTCCAATCTCTGTGGCATTATGCAAACCTATATGTCCGCATTATAGTTTTATAATGTCTAATTGAAATTTTTGCAGGAGTAATGCAGATGTGTGTTACTACAAACAGTAAGATGCAAACAGAAATATAAAAAGAATATGAAACAAGGTCATGTAAACAATAAATCAAAAATAATTTCTTATACCCAATAAGGTCAATAGTTGGATTACAGGTGTCCATGAAAATGTTATCAGTGTCTATCCATACCTGTTTGGAGGTAGAGATATAATCCAGAATGGAGTTGATGGACTTCTCTGAGTAGTTCCTTGTGACAGCACTTCTGATATATGTAAGGAGCTGTTTGTACCTGTTCATCATCTCTGGAAAGTTGGTCTACAGGGTTGAAACACACAGAATAATCACTCCTCGCACAACAATTCACATTTGATGAGACATGAGCAGGAGTAAAATAAATGAATGGTATGTGTTGACCAGCCTACCAGCTTGAAGTTGATTTTTATCATCTGTTTCAGTGCTTTAAATCCCCATTCTCCTTTCTCTCCCTCTAGTTCCAACACCTGGACACACACCACATTCAAAAGATGTCACTAAATGCCATGCAGTTTAACACTGGAAGAGGACATCATATTTCAAAGAATACCACACCACCTTTTGGAAACTGCAGAGTGCTGCTTTGGGATCATCCTCCTTTAACGCTTTAGAGTTGTAGTACTGGTTCTCGAGGTCCACGTTTGGCTCCGAATTACTGTCTTCTGAGTATTCCTGAGTTTAAACATGTGCATGTCAAAGTCCCGTTACTAAATGAAACATAGTAGTGACTCTTAGCTAGCTAACTCGTTGCTAAGCATAGCAAATTGAGTCTAAATATAAAACAACTGTTAAGAAACCAGCAGGTTTAGTAGCTTCCCATTTCTGCAGTACAGACCAACCGACTGAACACATTAACGTCTATATAAATACCATGATTAATGTTTCATATGTTATCCAGGTGACTGTTGTTAGCCAGCTAAGAAGCTAACGACATTCACTCGCTCTCTGCTTGATATTAGCCAACAAGCTAACTAGCTAAACAGCTAGCCAGCGCGTACTGTGTACTGTTAGACAAAACGCTCAAAATTTAACAGAAAGCTAAGTAATTCCATGTGTAAATACCAGGTCGTAATCCTCTTCATCGTCGCACATGAAATCATCTTCCATGTCAGACATCTTGACGATGCTCCGTAGCCTTACTCAGACACACACGGTGGCCCGGCCTGTGCTGTGTTTTGCAGCGGAGCTGAGATGGTGTGTCAGGACTGTAAGGAGCAGGAACTCGTTTTCGTCTATAGATGGCGCTGTTGAACCGTGTCAGAGAGCACAAAAAACGTTACACTGTTAGCAGGTTTTACCATGTGCAGTTCTCTGGATGTTGAAGCATGACACTGCAATCAGAGGATTTTTATTTTCACACAAGGCACTGGAATATTATAATACATCACTATATAAATGTAATATACACATTTAAAGCAGTTCGACCTGAGCAATTCTTTTAAATTATTTTACACTTCTATCTCACAACAGTTCCTGTATTCTTTATCCCATCGATTTCCACTTACAGAAATAATGACAACGATTAAAACTGACTGACAATTATTAGTTTTGTATATAAGTGAAAGAAACATCAGCAAGCTACAGCTACATGTATGGATAAGTGATAATAAGTGGTATATTTTTACTTATTATTTCTGTGTTGGCATCAAACTTACAATACTACAATACTAAGTATACAAACAATACTTAAGTATTGAAACTAAAAACAGATTTCAGAATATGTATGTTTTCTTGAATTTAGATAGATAACTGAAAATTCATTTTCATAATTTCATGGTAAATAACAAGTACCTAGAACAATATCTAAATCAATAGGTTTCCTTTGAAGATGACAATGTACTTGTAATGTAGCTCATAATGCTTTAATGTGTGACACTTTCCTTTGGGATCGTGACGACCTCATACACTTCACAGCAAACAGGAAGTATACATTTATAGACAAACAAGCAGACAGGAAACCGGAGGAACAGGAATTGTCGGCCTGCAGAGCGAGACAGTTTTTGATGCGACTAACGTGCCATCTACCAGAGCGATTTAATTTGTTGTCAAGCTTATTGCTAGGAAGACTGTACAACAGTAGTGGTGATTGTTGTAATTGATGAACATGAATATTGGATAAATAAAATTGGATTGAACAAACATTGCTGCTACATCTTTTCACACAAACCAAAATACATGTAGTACATGTATTTTTTGAAAGTTGTTGGTTGAAACCATTCAGCTCTAACGAGCTCTGATGGCTATATATATATATATATATATATATATATATATATATATATATATATATATATATAAACGGGTAAAATATTACCATACAGCTTTACTATAACAGGAAATGTTTCAGATCTTATTAGCCAACCGCTGATTTTGTTATTCAGGTTATCATACATGTGTCATGCTGTCTGACTTTTAATCTGCTTGCTATTAAGTATATTTAGTGAGCCATGTTCATGTTAAATGGATTCTGTGAAAAAACATCACTCAGAGGAGGAGAGGTCGGAGAGGTCAACCCTCACAGAACCATCTGAAAGAGTTTGTTGCTGCAGACATCACTGTTCTGAAACTTTACGCAATCAGGTTGTGTGTCATCAAGTTGTGTGTCATTGGTTTATTTCCAATAACTGATGAGTGGGGGTAAGAAACTCCATCACCCTATGTAGTCAGTTTGTCCATAATATTTACAATATCCAGACATGAATCACCAACACCAATACTAAAGGGAAGATCATATTCACGGACTGACGTGTAGCCTTAAAGGCACTTAAAAAGCCACAGAATAATATTACTCTTTCAAGTGCGTGTATACAAATGTGTCACAGACAGTGCACTTTCCTTCATCATATTATCTTTTATGTGTGCAATGACAGATTTATTGCGTCTCTTACATAAAAACATGCTGCGGGTGTCTACTGGTTTTACCAAGAAAAACGGAATATTCAAATTGCTCTGCATC
The DNA here is from genome assembly GCA_016785345.1 of Trinectes maculatus. Classification (NCBI taxonomy): domain Eukaryota; kingdom Metazoa; phylum Chordata; class Actinopteri; order Pleuronectiformes; family Achiridae; genus Trinectes; species Trinectes maculatus. Next base: position 779,151 of record JAFBJQ010000179.1, read on the forward strand.
ACTCCTTGTGACTTACACGCACCCATTTGGTGCATGCTTGAGATGCATTGTTCTTGCAGCAGTTGTGCATCCAATGCGTCAGCACGAAGACAAGATAAATGAGCAGCACTTCTCTACTGGAATCAGAGTAATAATATGCCCTCATTTGTCAACACAACGCCTACACAGCCTTCTGAAATTACATTGTTTTAGGGATTGTCTCATAGATGAAATGCACCACTGTTGCCACAGGCTGATTGATCTGTCAACACATTCACAATTTCCTAAGAGTTCACTTCCCAGCTGCGGTTGGGAGATGCTGCGGTGTTTGAAGGGCAAAGGAGAAACGTGCCAGCCCAAGCAACTCTTAAGACTTTTATTTATCTGAGTCAGAGGGATGGTGTGATAAACACAAGTTCATCAAACCTACCAACTTTATTTAGAGATTCAGAAGTTTGGTATTAAACCCCATAAACACCTCCGATAAGCCCTTCATCTTTCAGATAATCTTTGATGATTCATTTGATAAAATTTGTTAATTTATGTTATTCCCTTTAGTCAATAAATACTCTAACCAGTTTAATTTTTGGTTGCCAAAAACTGTTTTATGCTGAACCTAATAACGTTAATAGAGTTAATATAATCTAATTCCTGACAGTTCCTTAAACATGAGACAAGAGTCTTTAATATATCTCCAGCGTGGCATCTGGCAGCAATAGTCCATGTACCTCTCTCAGCAGGCTGTCTGCTTGTATACTCTACACAAACGGCTCTCACAACTGCAGCTCGCACACAAGGGTGCTAATCCTTTTTGTACTGCTGCCAACTCCCTTGTAGATCATTACTCATGCATGCACCAAAATGCACAGTCACACACGCACACTGTTACTCATATAGTGTATATACAGTATGTATATGCTCTACTATACACACCTGCTTAATCATATGTGTCCGTGCATGCACATAATTTTAAATGCCCTAAATACTTGCACAGTTGCCAGCCTTGTACAACCTACCCTTAGGTCATCATAGCTGTTCTCATTTCTCAACTTCTGCAAACTGCGTGACTAGCTAGTTTGTTTTTCTCTTTTTATTTTTTTGTTGCTGTTTTCATTTTTACAAGGTATGTAAAAGCGTGTCTCTATTTTATGCAACATCTTCCATCAAGTGGGGCTGTTGTTACAGATGAATTCCAATTTCAAAGAGATGAAACAGCCGCTGAAGCCAAGTCCACATGCACGCCTTCTCCATCACACGCTAGACTAATGTGGTATGTGTGTGGTATGTGGGCTGGGGTTTTTGGGTGTTGGGCTATCTGGAGACTTTGTGTTATAAATGTTATAAATGTATGGGGAAGAAAGAAAAAAAAAGTTTCACATGGTGGGTTAGCCAAGGTAAGCTGGTGGACAGTGCTCAGGACATTACAATTCAGTTTGCTTTCTGGTAGAATAAATATGAATAATCACTTTCCTACCATGATTCAACAGATAAATTTGATCCCAGGAGTTTAAAAACACCTGCAAGTGTCAGCAAATACCTGTTTTTATTATGACGAACTACACCTTTAAGGATGACTTCACATCTATTGCTCATTAAATGATATAACAAATGTAAAAAAAATCCTTAAAGTTCGGAGTTAATAAAATTACTTATTAGAGTACATGGGAAATTGGTAGGAGTTTATTATTGTTTCATAACTGCAAACATGTCACGAAGTCCTGCCAGCCAAAGTTTTCCCCACAGGACAAAGCACCAGAATATCCCACCCCCACTCGATGTTGTGACCACCCCCGACAACGGCAGGCTAACAGCTCTAAGCTGCCCTGTTTTTATTATTCTCTTTTGCAAATGGAAATAAAAACAGATGTGGCACAAAAGCTAATCCAGCTTTTAGGTCACGTCCAGGATGCAGAGTGCAGAGGAGTCTCTGTGAAATACCTAGTGAACTCATCCCTTCAACGAACTGTGGCTCAAATCAAATACAGAATGACAACACAATATTTTAAGAATTGAGAATGTCAGTGTCATGTGTGTGTGTGTGTGTGTGTGTGTGTGTGACATTTACATCTTTAGTAAGATAAAGATTAAAACAGAAGTGGGAAACTGGCCAAAACAGCAAGTCAGATCATTTTTATCTAGCGTGTGAATTGTGAGGCCGTTTATGAATACAAATAGAATATAATAAAATTTCTCATGACAGCAATATTATTCTGTGACAAAAGAAAATAACATCAAACAGTAGACTAGCATGTCCTTCCGGGTGGTCCCATGCAGCCTTATGCCTGTCCGGGTTAAGATGAACACACCCGTTGCTGTTGTGTCATTGCTGACGAGCATCACAGTAAACATGAGTATTGGTTGTTCAAAAAACAATAATCATGTTTGCCATGATGCTCGAAAACATAAGCCAGTATCCCTAATTTTACAAACTTGAAATGTGTGAACGGGCCACACAGGACTGTAGAAACACACAAAACATACTAAACATGGGCATATTGCAAGGACAAATGCTGTGGGTGCCTTGTTGCCAATGCACAACTGCAAGAACTGAACAAATGAAATTTGTACTGAAGTTTAAGTTAGTCTTAAATCACTGCTGCAGAGATATGGTACAAGATATTAAAAAACAATAAGTTTTTCTTTCTGGCTCACAATGACAACAGACACAATAAATATTGTTGAACTAGCCAAGCAGGGTATTGTTTTCAGTTGTGCGTGTCTGTGTCTGTGTGTGTTGGTGTGTGTGTGTGTGAACACAGAGCAGATTTGAACAAAACATGGTGGAATTTTTACTTGGGAAAGGTTTCTTCAGATCAAATCAGCTTCTGGAGCCAAACAGTCAAATGTCAAGATCAAGAGAAATAAGTTCAGACAGCAGGATACTTTTACATGATATCTCTGCAAATAATAGAGACAAACAGCTTTTACTGATCCGAAAACGATTCCCCATCATATGACATAATATGATAGTTGATAGTCATGAAGATCAATCGGAGTAAAAAGGACCTGTGGACTTTTAGAGTTCCATACTGTATATACATTCAAAAGTTTATATAGGAACTATAGGAATAATTCATGGTCTTATGGTAGGAATGATGTCATTATGAATTGCAAGTCACAAAATAAGTTCAAATAGTGTAGTAATGCATGAACTTTTGCAACCGATAAGATTAGAGCTGTGATCTATAGCTTGTTTTTAGATTAACCAATCAAGTAATCATGATATAAGTAGTTTCACAATGATATGGGTATCTACAGTGTGATTAGAGTAATCATCACCACGCTGATGCTATTCGTTGTGAGTGTGATTAATACTGTTTGATGCAAGGGGGATGTTGCTATTTGGCAAGCCACGCATGGCAAAAGGTTGTTTTGGCTCTGACATCAATTCTGTTTATTCTGTTTAGAATAATAATATTATAATAATATTAATAAGAAAAAAGTTGTCCGTGCCATGCCCTCATTTATTACAGACTTTACCCTGGCACAAGCCCTCATCTAAAAAAAGAGGGAGTATTTGCAGCTGGAAGAAGAACACACCTCACACAGATATTCACCGGTTGTTTTTTTGTATCAAATACTATGTCAGCTCTAAATGATTAGTGCGTCTCTCATGCTTTGTTTGTTAGAGCCACCTGGTGCCAGACAAGAGAAATGCAGCCTTGAACACATACCAGGAAGTATGTCCACTCATTGATAAAGGACATACACGTGAGTATAGCACACACACGAGGAGGAGCGGGCAGCCATGCGAGGCGCCCTGGGGCCGCTTCACCCAAATCTGCCGGTGTGCGGGTGTGGAGCGGCGGTCACAGGCTCACTACTCCTCCCCCCAAAAAACACGAGCCAGCCAGGAGTCGAACCTAGAATCTTCTGATCCGTAGTCAGACGCGTTATCCATTGCGCCACTGGCCCGCGTGAGGGGTGAGGGGTGAGACCTATAGACAATCCCATAGACTGGTCTTTAAGCGCTACCCTTTACCTCCACATGTCGTTTTATGTTTCAACCCTTTAAAGCTATTTGAAGCAGTTTTTTTCTTCAAAGAAATGTGCTATATTTTCAAAATGTTAGTGGGAAAATTTGTTTTTGTATCTGTAATTAACATTGTGGTGAGCAAAAAGTTGCCAAAAGTGTCCAATGTATCAAATGCGATACAAAAAATATATCATAAACAGAATTATAGGCAAAAAAATCAGGGGAGGGGGGTTATGTTATGTTAGGTTATGTTAGGTTTAATAAATATCTCCATTACAAAAAAAAAAAAAATCTGGCTATTTATTTATTTTGATATACAGGGTTTACAGGCAACATTCTTCTCTAACTTTAATAGTCTTGTGCCAGTACCACACTTCCAGTCCACAAAAATACAGTGTGAAGAAGGGTTTGAGGAAACTACCAGAAGCTGTTCTATTTTCATCTGATGAGTTTGGGAGAGGAGATCTTCATAAAGACGAATGTAAGTGAATCCAGAGTTTGGCAGAAATGAAGAGTCTGGATTATCATGTGTTAGTTTTGTAACGTCTAATACAACCTAATATTTTTCCGCAATTTTGCTCACAATTTGGTTTGCTGAAAACTTTCATGATGTCTTTCATGATGGCAGAGAGGCTGTTATAGCACTGTGTACCTGACCTGTTGTTACTCCAATGGGTTCTTATGTCTAAGGCTAAAGTCTATGAGTTTCCCCCAGGTCTAATAAAAGCCCATTAGGAACTACATTAGGAACTACTTTGTTTATTTCTGTGCTTGTGAGTTGCCTGTATACTGAGCTGAGAATGGTAGTGTACGATCAGGGAGGCATGTGAGATTTTCCACAGTCAGACTCGAATAGTAATTTTCCACTGCAGTGTCCTCCATATTAAATGGCAACAAATTACAGTTGTTGGAAAGACGGTGGGCATTTAAGTGAGAGTAAAAGGTCCTAGACTCTGTGTGGAATGATGGCCATTTATAAGATCTAGCCTTGTTTATGTTTGAGACAATTGCACATGGATATTTCTCAGTGACCCCGTCACTGACCCCACACATGTGAGGTTGTGCATCACTGTCTGGTTTCCCACACTCGATGAAATCGCTGCTCGGACAAACTAAAAAGCCGCTGCATGAGTGACAAACGCAGCTGTTTACGCTCCACCGCTGTGAATAAATATTGTCTCAAATAAATAAGTTGCATTGTTACTGTCGACAGAAATTTAACAAGAAGCATGATCACATCAACTTAAAAACTCTTGTTTTCCCTTGTACATGCAATGTATGCATAAACTACTACAGATGACGGTGTGGTTAACAACATTTTGCCAATCCCATTAGGAGGAGAATAAGAAGGACAAAAAGTAGTTTGGCATTTAACACTTTTCCTCGGTGGTTCCAGATGAGCCGGGGCCTGTTCAACCTGAGGTAAGGCGTAAAGAGTAGAAAACCTCGGAAAATGGCACAAGTTGGAGCAAGACTGAAGCTGAGGCTGGGTCCAAGGCGTGGGGTGGGGCTAACGGCGGGGATACTCAGGCCAGTGCTGCATCAGATGAGACTTTGCACGCAGATATTTTTGAACTCAAACTCAATTGGCAAAATCTTTCATACGAGCCCAAGAGTTGTGCTGAGTATAATAAAACAAATGTTATTACACATATTACTGATTTAGATGAGGCATATGGCTCAGGTTTAGCCATGACCACAGTAAAAGCTGGCCGACTGCCAGCGCTCCCATGTGAGTGTAGACTCTTCAACTTGTAAAGGGGGAAACCAGGCAAACACTTTACCCTGTGAGTAAATTCATGGGCATAATGTGGAACACAAGGCACGATACAGTAAATCTATATCATTCACAGTGTGTTGTCTGCGTATAAATTGTTGAACCACATATTTATGCAGGAGCAATGGGTTATGCCATCCATGGAACTGAATACCTGTGACCTACCCTGGGAGGTTTCAGTCTGCGAAACATAAACATGTTGTGTTTTGTGTGATTGCATTTTTGCGGTCTTTTGTTTTTTTGGGGGGATTGGGGATGGGGTTTGGGGTGTGGGGGGGCGGGGGGGGGGGGCCTGTCATCAGCCACAGAAAGAGGGGTCACCAGCCTCAGCAGAGTAACCTAATATAGTAATCCAAAGTTTTACAATCTGTAAAGAGTTAGAAGGCGGCAGGGATGAGGGTTTACAAATGGTTCTGGGCACGTTTCCCACAAAGGCGGGAATTCAATCCTGCTTCACCAATCTGGACATGTTTACCTACAAAATGTGGAAGCGTGATGCAGTGTCTATGTGTTGGTATCATTATCTGTGTGTTTACTCATGTGTGTGTGTGTGCGTGTGTGTGTGTGTGGTCAAAGGAGACCCTTGGCTCTCGTGACTTTGGCTGGGGATCGGAGCAGGGGGTGGGGAAGATACTATCAGGCCCTGATTTTTGTGGTTATGATGACATCCAGATAATCGCACTCACGCACACATCAACACACACACGCACACACGCTCGTGCATCTCTTCCCTGTGCCTGCCACCACTGGCCCCTTACACACACACACACACACACGTACACACACACACACGCTCACACGAGAGTCTGAAAATTACAGCTTAGCATGCAAGCATTGAGCAGATGGGTTGCCTAATGACTGTTGTGTACAGTGCAGTGGGAGTGTGCTGCTTTCCCATTACAAGTCGTCCTTACAACTCACTAGACCCCAAAGCGCAGGTCTGGTTTTTATTTACTTTATGTCTTAACTGGCACTGGCATGACATATGTAAGTTGCAGGTGGTCAGACAATGAAAAAAAGAATGAAAACATATTGGGGGGGCTGCTCTGCACTTGCTTGTTTGCGGTCAGGGGAAGAGGAATCACTTGTCAAATGTGATGTGAAGTGTTTTGTTCATGGCCTTGGATCACTTGATTAAGTTACGTTTTTCGAGTTGTTTTGATACCTGCTGGTTTGTAAATGCGCCATGACGTGATGAATGGCTTTTATAGTGCAAGTGTCTGCAAACAACCAGCCTTTCAGAAGAGGGGGCTTTAAATGGCATCAGTGTGTTAGCGTGAGAGTGAGCGGTAGACTGCTGCGGATCTGTCATGCTCGCTGTCAAAGGATGATTACTTTAAGATGATCTCATTTAATGATCTAATATTTTAAAAGATACCATCCTCCGCTCCTATCATTAAATTGGGATAATACGCCTCTTAAAATCAACCTAGACTCATTTCCTTCTCCCTGGAGAGTGGTTGGACAATTTTCTTGCATATTAGAAGATTTCGAGAGGAGATAATCAATAGAAATTGGACACATTCAGGAATACTCAATTATTTGAGATAATGCAAAGAGACATGACTAAACGGACCTGTAATGAATTGTATTATTTACTCTGAACAGCATAGTAGTCATGCTGTAAACTGTGGACATTATTTTCGTATCATCTTTTTTTTCCCCTTTCAACTTTTGACAGACAGATCTGAGATGAAAAACATCCCAAAATACCTGACAAGAGAACACCGAGGGAATGACTGGATAGTTTACAGCTATTACATCCAATGATGTAGCCTAATTGCGACACCACTGTAGCAGTTGTCCACTGTAATTATGTGATTTGCTATAATGAAGAGTGAAAAACTTGTGCACAATCCCACACACATTGGAAGCATCAAAAGTAGATTTTTTTTCTAGCGGGGAAAAAAAATGTAGATTCTTCTACTTTGTGTGTAATTTTACGTTGGTTCTATTTGAGGATCTAATGATTTCAGCTGTCTTTGCTTTTATTGTCTAATTTTATCGTTTAGCCTTTTATGGTGGAAGCTAATTGGGATTCAAATAAAGACAAAGATTAAAGAAAGCTATGCGTACGCACTTCCATGTGAGTCAGTCCTTCAAGTTTTATTTCAATTAACTTGTTTACCTTACTGCTTTTACATTTTTTTACAAAATAAAAATGTAATATTTTTTTTTCCCAGCTGAGAACTAAGTGCTGTTACAGTCAAGTTTTGAAAATATGCACATACCTACAAAACACAGATCAGCGTCAGTGTTGCTGCGTCATATTCCCACCAGTATCATGAACGATTACACATAACACATCAACAACACACTAACATCACTGAGTGGCTCAGCTGACAACGACACCAGCTGACCTGTTTTCCAGATCCAGTGACACATGCTTGCTGACAAACACCCTCTATTGAGCCAAACCCATTATACAATGTATACATCATGTCACACTCACACACACACCTACAGTATGTTTATTACCTACTTCTTTCAAAGGACGTCAGTCAGCAGCTTGCTCAGAGCCACACAAGAGCATGATTGATGTAAGCTTCATGTGCGTGACCCCTCTTGAAGCATGTTCAGTGGGTGCGTGTGGAAGAGACAATAGGGGAAAAGATCTGTCTGCCAGCTTGTCTATATCTAATCTGCTGTTGCATGCAAAAGGTGGTGTGTCAGACAGGCATGAAGGTAACTTCAGATGGACAAACGACTGCTCTGAATTACATCACTTTGTGAGGATGCCTTTGTTACTGTGAAACCAAACACATTCACATGAATGACATGGGGAACTGGCTGTAATTGAGATGTCAGCGCAGGGAGGCGTGTTGAACTTCTGTTAGTCTCAATTTCTTCCCTACTTGCACGATATCTCATCCATGATACCTCCCTTCCCCAGCCTCTCCTCTCTTACCCCCTCCATCTTCATCCTCATCACTCTGTCTCGCTGTGAGGCACAGCGCCGTGATATCCTATACAGTCTGCACTTTTGACCAGCGGTCCTGGATAATGGTTTTCAGATTCTTCAAGGTGGCCTGAATCCGTGCCAGAGCTGAAAATGGAAAGCAAACACAAGTCCACCACCCTCTGTTCCTACTTAGGTCCAATGTAAGCTGATTATTCAGGTTCTTAGAAATTTCTGTCATGCTTTTTCATGTTAGACTCCCATCCCTAAATGGCCATACCCGTGAGCGTGAGTTTACTTTATTACTTGCTGGTTTTATGTAATATAGCCAGCTATGGAGGAATCTGTCATTAATTTCAAGGACTGGGATAAGAACCAAGAAACTAATATACATTTTGTGAAATGGCTATGATTGTGACCCAGGTCTGTACTATGAGGTTAGCTGTTACATGTAAACTGTGGATCAGTAAACACAACATCGCACGCTTTTAAAAAGTTCTCCTCACATCCCACATGGTTTTGGTGCGTGGTTCCTCCCAACCACAGAAACATGTTTATTCTACCAGCTTTGTTTCTTTTCTAGTCTTAGAATTGTTGTGGTTTTGGAGCTGCTTGAGATATGTCTGGCAACCCATGATTCCAGTACTGGACAACAGAAAATGTGAAATAGCACATTAGAATGCAGCGGTGATATGTTTCATTGCTTTGGAATTTGCTACGTAAACAGCAAATAACTCAATCAGATCAATGGCACATAATCTCTTTGAAGGCATGTAATCACTACTACTTTGTGTGAATTCATGCCAGGGTGTGGATGCCTGGGCAAAGCCTGAAAGTATAGACTTGTAGGTGACTCCATCAGAGTTCCTGAGAAACATAAAGTAAAAAAACATCCTGCACGACAAGTAATCAAAAAAAAAAAAATCAACCTCATTTGTTTCATTCAGTTCAGTCCAAACATGTCTAGTCTCTGACGATGTCGTTGGCTCATTTGTTTTGCATGCAAATATGCAGACAGACATAAGCAAGCAATGGTATCGCTGCGTAAAATAATAGGATGTCATAGCACTGGCTCTGACGCTACTCAGTTTGAATAAGCTTAGTCTAATGCTGGCTTAAACATTAAAACTAAATGTACAGTATATAAACTAGCTATGCTACCATCTATCTGCAAAAGGGATAATGCATCATCATGGTCTTTCATGGTTTTATGGTCCTATATGCTCATCATAAAGCTTCCAAAAGAGATGAAAAGGAAAACGATGAGTCAGAAGAAGTTAAATGGAGATCCCCAGTCAGATACCTGCCAGGAACCTTGTGGTTCATGATCAGCACTTTAGCCTCTGGCCACCGGGGCACACCTGCATTAATTGTGTGGATTACACAACATTTTCAAATGAATTATTGGCACATTAGAACTCAGCCCTCAAAGATGATTTTGGTCATGAGAGAGCAGGGCTCCCGTGCAAAAAGATGCTGATTTGTTACACTCGGTTAACACGTGATGTTTTGATTATAGAATTTGTTCACAAGCATCCATCTGAAATGAACCAAAGTTTTCATGAACCTGAACTAGACGGCTCTCTAACAAAAACAGCACTGCCACTTTATATTTTGTTGTCTTCAGAGCGAGTTAACATATTCTGACAATGAACATCCCGATGCCATTGTTTGACACCAGCATCTTGTTTGTCCACAAGAGAGTCCCTCAAGAGACCCATGCTCACCATGCAAACCACAACTGTGAGACCAACTGCAGGGATATGGGAAACCTGTTTCTACCACGCAACGCTCCGGATTGACCTGGATTCAAGAGACAGTTTGCTTAAACCTCTGCAGGTTTTGCAACATTAGTCTGGTTCTCTCTGGCAGCGAGCTATTCTGCTCTTTGGTGCAGATTAGTGGTGTGACCACATTAAAGTCACACAGCAGAAACTATTGACGAGGCCTGAAACTGATTAATACATGCATTCCCAGATTTAGGATCACGGAGTCCACAAACTGGGCAATGTTTAGTCTCCACAGTGTGAACTTGTGTGTCCAACTGCTGAGTAAGACCAGCAGTGGGCTAAAGAGGGAAACGCAACTCATGCAAGAACTGTGTAATTTTCGGATCAGACTGAGCCAGAATTTTGAAGTATGCAAAGAGCATCCAAGATGTGTTTTTTTCCCACCAAATATTGACATTCACGGGTCTATTACAACTTTAGTTATAATATATCATATTAATTTTAATTTTGATAGGGTCAAGTAAAAGGAGTAGATAGGGTAAAATAAAGAAAACGGGAGACTTCACGATTTTGAACGTATGTAATGGCTCTTTTATCTGTGTGCATGCCATCAGTGTGTGGCTGGGGGTACCCCCCACCCCACCCCAAGCGCCAATCGCCAACCTATACATCACCCACCTGCAGCTGCATAGGTGTGAGGAGTGTGATAGGAGCAGGGCCGGTGTTTCTGCAGTCCAAAGAGGTGATGAAGAGGTGTAAATATGCACTGAGGGGTGGTCTCTGAGCCTGCCCCGGGCTTTGGCAGGACCACTTGGCTGAAATTGAAAGCAGACGTGTTTGGAGTTCATTCCCTGAGTTACTACTGTTCAATTGTGATTTACAAGATTGTGTGAGATATGGAAATCTCTCACGCAACTCAAGATATGGGCTGAGTGAAAGCACATTGTGAAACAGGCCCCTCCACCCTGTGGGAAGGACTAATCTGTAAACTCATGCTATCCCTCCACCATTTGGACAGGGCTCTTTAGTCAGTGTTTTCATCCTTTCACTCTGTCATCTTTGCAAATAGACGAACAACGTCCTCTTTGGCTAATGGGAAAATCATGCCAGGGAGACAGGCAATTTTCTTATATGGGTAAAAGGTTGAAATAACTTTTGGGGTGGGGGGTGGGGGTCTATAAGAAGTGTAGTCATTGCCGCAGGGGATTTAACAGTACTATCTTCTATGAAGAAAGATGTTATTACACCTTATATTTATTCCCATGGTAAATTAATTTTTGTCCCGAGCTCCATATAGACGAGATACATTCCAAGCCACAAGCGTTTTTGTGGCTTGGATTTTGTTCATATTTGCACATAAAGAATTATGTGCATGCAGCTGAGTCACTTTTTGTATCATTTCTCACTGGTGAAGCATTTATGGAGTAAAATTACTTCAAATAATTACTCAGGCCAGTTAAACCCAAATCATCATCAACATAAATACACCCAGGTTTCAGTTTTAAGTCGCTATTTTTGCAAAACTTTCAACACAATTTTGAACATTGAACATTTAAATCTTTTAGTTTGGAGAGCCACACTGAGCCACATTGGCCACTGGTATTATAATACATCTCTGTGTAATTGACATTGTATATACAGTATCAGCTTGATGAATTGCACCTGTTCTAGTTGCCAATAAAAATAAGAATTCAAACTGAGTGAACACATTACATGTCAAACTATGAATAGTACCACAGCATCACAACACAACCAGTAACTACACCTGTACGAGATTTGAATTCACATTTTCGTTCACCACAGCATCGTGCGCATTATACAACAATAAACACTCATTGCATAATGCACCTGAGTTAATTTAGTAACCGTTGTTTCACTGTTTCACTTTGCGTGCTTTGTTACTAAAGCCAAATGACAGTAAAAGTTTCGTGTGCTTTTTATGACTAAGTCCCAACAACAGATGTCACAGGTAAACAGAAACACATAAACACGAGGCATTTTGCTCAGATGAATCTGATGGCAGCACACCTATAATTATAATCCAGACCAGCTCAGGACGTAACTGCTTACAAAAGTTATTTCCTCTGGCGTGTGGACTGGCCTCCTGCATGCGTGTTGCCTCACAAGGGTCACTCTTGGGCGCACACGCACCCAGACACATATACAAATACAAAACACGCACCAAGCTCCGTCCTCGAGACAACACCTGCTCTCCACATGAAAACCTCCAACCCTTCTGGTTTCCCAGATGATAGATGACTTGAATGAAACATTAAACAACGCTGGCTCGTGATGTTGCCAGAATAATGCTCAGCCAGTGACACTTCACAGTGTGAGATGAAGGTCAATAGACAGCCAGGAGCATGAAATTAAACAGACAAAACAGGAAATGAGGTAAACCTGGTGTGTTGCCATAACATACAAGTGATCATCATCTTATCACCTAGCAAGCTCAAGGAGGAGATGAAAGTCCTGGTGAGTGAGCTGCGTTTTGGAATTTACTGGGATAATGCATTTGTTCTTCTTCCAACATTAGCTCCTGATTACCAGCTCGTCTCCTCTCCCACCCACAATCATTAAAAAGACATCCATCCCAGCAATGAGAGGAGGAGGGCGGCACGGCAGAGATTGAAAGGCACTGTTATAGCAGCCAACACTGCTTTACAAATACACCAGTCTCAGCCCTTAGACATACTAAAACAAATTTGCCAATTTGACATTTGACATCCGCATCAACGATCAAAGAGAAAACACTCATGAATGATCACACATGCTTGGGTGCAAATACACATTTAAATACCACAGGGATTAGCATCAGTTGACGGCAATACATGATACCTTGATCGTAGATACTTGTTTTACTCCATGTTTTGAGAAATCTTTGTTTGTACGATGTACATTTGTTTGTGTTTGTGCGTGTGTGTGTTTGTGTACTTATGTGCAGCCATGAACCTGTCAGCATATTGTAATGAGGGCTTTGAAAATAAATAAAAAAACACTGGTTCCCATTAACTTCCATCGCAACACATGGCACAGCCATTCTACTGAACTGAACAGTCGAGTGACTCGTTGTTTGGGTTACGGCTCCACCTAAGCCAGTTAGCTATGAGCAGATTAAGCAGGGCTTCAGATGGATCTACAATGTAGATTCTACAATGAGCTCTGCCCCAGAAGGAATTTTATTTGGCCTTTCCCTTGATTAATTCGGATCATGAGCCCTTTTGTCTGCTTAGTATTTACACCAATTACCATTACGGAAACAGAAGAGCTGCACCAGCTGCAATCAGGCCAAGTAAATAGAAAATGTGTGTATAGGATATTACCATTAGCACCTTATTAACACACTGTTTCATTAACACTGTGTCATGCTTGATTTTTATCAAACAAACAAATCATGTTTCCCATTGGCTCCTGGTAAAAAGGATGTGTCCATTATGCTGTGTTACCATCTTATGTGAAATTTGTTATTGATTAAGCCATATAATTGTATGAAGGCAACAGCAGTGTATTATTAAGCTGGACAGTAGGGTAAAAATGAGACAAGCAATTTTCTTATTGGGGTAAAAGGTTGAAATAACTTTAGGGGATGGTGGGGGTCTATGAGAAGTGTAGTCATTGCCGCAAGGGATTGAACAGTACTATCTTCTATGAAGAAAGATGTTATTACACCTTATATTTATTCCAATGGTAGATTTATTTTTGTCCATATAAGTGGGAAATCATAAGAATGTCAGCTTATTGTGCAGTATCATACAGTGTAGTGCCTATGATGTACTATATAACTGTTTATGAGTCTGAGATACTTTCATCCTTCATTGCAATGTCTGTCTCCTTATTGCTAACACACATATTTGTTTTTACTGTGACATATTTATATACAGGTACTGTAATACATTTTCTGGGAAAAGAGATTTTGACACTGTTGGTGTAGCAATTTTTTCTCTCTCTCTGTTTTCTCTATGACAGAGTAGCGGCCAGACATTTATTGTGAAAAGGCAACAAAATGGGCCACAGCAAAACAGCATATGTTTCCAAGACTTACCTTCCCAATGCAAAGAAGCTAGACATGCAGAGGCTGCGCAGCTGTTTGAACATTGCTGGGCTGACAAAACAAGGGATGGGTGAATCAATGCTGACAGCCAGTCAAGTTTGCATTTTATGACAGTGAAGACAAATGGAAGTTTAGTGAAGAAGTTATAGATGGCCATGGATATCTGCGGCTGTGAATAGGCAGTTGCGCAATGCTATCATTGTAATATCTTGTTTGTTTGCAAAATGAAGAATAATAGAACATTTGATAACCTATTTATTTGTGTGCTTTGATTTTTTTTTTTTTGGGGGGGGGCGTTTATTGAAACAAACCACTTACTAAATCACTGGTTTTCCATGAAGAAACAAAGTCTTTCATTGACATAACAAATTCTTGTATGTAATACAATAGTAATCATGGTTTTGACTATCTATTCCTGTGCACCACCTGTGGAGGCATTTTAAAATATTTATTGGCCTGTATTTACAGTTTTTCAGTTTTCCATATCAAATTCAGCTGACTGCAGTAAAATGTCCTAGAATGTCATATGTCAAAGGGAATTTTGAAATGTGGAGGAAGAACTTGAGATCCATTTGTTCAATCATCAATTTTTGTATTTCTATAAGTGTCACCAGGGGTATAAATTTAATTCCTAATTTGACAGACTGTGTAAAGAAGACAGTGTTTAGAGAAGAACTGAATGAATTTGGATGTGTTTGGCTAGGACATGTTAGTATAGGTAAGATATGTTTATGTTTAAATCACCTAAAGTTTAAATTACCTTGTTATCATAAATCCCTACAAATATAATTTTGTTGCTCCTTGCAGAGTGTTCGTCTCCCTCTCTAACTGATATTTGGCAAAGGAAACCCTTGACAAGCTGCAATTACTTTTATTGATAACAGTCACAGCCCCACAAAGGCAACTCTATAAGTTGTGTTTTTCCTTTTACATCCCCCCTCATTGCCAGATACATTTCAGGTTCATTAAGTGCCATGCTTGGTTAGTTGGTCATGAAATTAATATGCTTGGTGTGTGCGTACCTCACACATATGATTTTCATTGCACCCTGTTGTTTGATTAGACTAGAATGTGCTGCACCGGGGTCAGACATGGGATTTTATTGGCAGGCTTTTTGTTGGTGTGTTTTTCAAGGCATGGTGTGCTGGTATTTTTACATGTTATAATTAAAATAAACTGCACCACACGCCACCCGTATGGACAGAGAAACACACCAGATGTAGTGCCAAAGAGGAATGAGTGGATAACGAGAGAACCAGGACACAGAGACGAAGGTAGAGAAGATAATCTGGAAGTATTTTTTATCAAAGTGGAAATCAAATGAAATCCCTAAAAGGGCCATGACAGCAATCTCCTTTAATAGAGAGTGTTCTCTGATGTATCAATTTTAGGTAATTATTTAAACAAAGCTAATTAGATAATTTGTGGCTTCTGGGCAAAATTGTGATTATGATTAACATGTTTGAATAGTCCATCTGTGGTACTGATGGACTAAATCAGGTCCAAACCTAGGCTGTATGTTACTATAAGTGTATGTATTATATCTTGTGACTATTGTAAAACACTGTAACGAGTCCCTTTTATGCACTTTTCACCCATCAAGAATCAGCTAACCAGGGCAAAAAGCACCAAAACAAAAAGAAACTAGAAATGCATATCTACACCCTGTCTCCTGGAAATAAAGTCCTGTATACAACTATTTAATTGGATCACCTAAACATTTTATGTGTTCTTCTTTGCATAATTCCCCTCCATAAACACAGTATAGTCGTTTGGAGTACAGGCAGTTATGTGTTTTGTAACATGTGTTATTTTGTAACATATGTTACAAAATAACACATAGAGATTGTTAATAATAATACAGCAACGGTTGGAGTCCCCTGACCTAAAAAGGTTGAAGACCCCTGATCTAAACAAAGAGCAACAGTACAGGCCACTACTGCTGTGAAAATATTGTGGGGTTTGCTCTGGTTTGCATTTGTTCATATGAAAAGCATATGAACCATAAAAACGATTATTTGAGTTTACAAGTTGAAAGTAAGGTGACAGATAAATGTTAGACACTTGTTTGATATCCCACCATGGTCTGTTTGATAAATGACATCGCGTGATATGCCATTGTTGACTGTTTCCACATGTGTGACAGAAGTATTAAATGAGAGGTAATAAACTTTGTAACACATCAGCACAGCCTATGCATTTGGTTTTTTTTTTATAAACTGTTTTGCCACGTTTGTTTTGTCTCCTATCTTACCAGACCAACATGCAAACAGAGAAGACTGAGGTGATAAAGACTGACTTTGAGCTCGAAAAGGTTGCAATGCACCAACCAAACACAACCCTCGAGGGAAATGGCAGGAGTGAAATCCCATATGGAAGTAAGAGTGCACGATTGGCTCATTTATACCACAGGCAACAGCTGGGATCGTTTCATGCATGAAATGTGTCATATTATAAATACACACCAAATTAGACTTGTCATTGTAAACTGTCCACTGTTCTGAGTCAGAGACTCAAGATGCTTATTTTAGAACATCTTTCCCCCTTAAAGCCACTAAGGCAGAGTGTGTTTTCATAAGTAAGGAGCAGCTTCTTCTGATACATGAGCAGATATGGTGAGCAGTTAAGACCCTGATCCCTAACAGCTGTTCCTGCATTAGATGGGATCAGCATATTCCCCCGGCAACAAAGCACTGGTTCGCATTCTCTAACAAGGGTGATTCGACGGCCTCCCTACACCTCATCTGCTTACAACAGCTTCCCTGTGCCTACCAAAAAGATCACGCATGTTTCCAAAATAATAAATAAATAAATAAAATATGATGCTCTGTCACTGTTTGTTTGTTTTTACAAGAATAATACTATGGTATTAATTGACATTTTATGTTATCAACTGTTGAGTGATATATTTTAATAAAATAAAAAATATATATATTGTTGTCCTATATGTTTTAGCTCATGACAAATTTGTTGAGGGAGATGATCAAAGAGCATGAGCGACTCCACGTCACACCTCAGCCTGGCAGAGGCAGCTACAAGCCACAATATGAGCTCTGACCATGTGTTGTGTCTTTACTGCTCCGACACTCGCAGTGTGCCAGCGGGACCCAGGAAGAAAAGTGTGTGTGCGCGCATGTTTGTGTGTGTGTGTGTAGTGAGAGAGCGAGAGAGAGAAAGAGAGAGAGTTAACAGACTGTTAACAGACAGCACTAAAAGCCCGCTGTCACAGGAAAAGCTTCACTATTCCCTTTGTTTACTACCTTAAATGGTGAATATAGCTGCAACACGTGAAACCTATAGTTCTGGAGACATGACATAGAACATATAAAAACAACATTTTAGGAATATCATATCTGTATAACTCTATTTATACAGGAGAAATATAATCAAAACGTATCACTGGAGATAAGGAGATAATAATCTTTTTTGTAGAGATGATAAAATGATTACACACTGATGGCTTAAGTTTGGGAGAGACATGATATTTGTTGGAAAAACACAGCAATTCATGTGAATTAAGGCCTGTGCTGCTGATCTGTTCCCATATCTCTGTTTTGGCACTGAAATTGCTTTAAAGGCAGTTCAGCAGTTCAGCTATACACGCATGTGTGTGTGTGTGCGCGCGTGTGTGTCTGTGTCACATGTTATATATAGTCAGGGCTGATGTTGTGAGGCTGCGTCCCAAGAGATCCCCAATTACCATGGAATCTAGAAAGCAAGAGCTAAACTCAATCAGTCTAAACAGTGCTAAGAATAGACTGACCTTCGATGTGGTCCATTCTCCTGGCATAATAATGTGTTCATATCAGAGGAAAACAGGGTACATACTGGGGACAGACACACATACAGACACATAGGCTCTTCTCTCTCCAGGAATGCTTTTAGAGTGTTGCGAGCAGACACTGTGTGTAGGCAGATGTCTCAGCAGTAACAGTGGAAACTATTATAAATTGTAGATTCATGCGCTAACACTCCGAGAGGTTCTTGAGACTGCTCACAACAGAGTGATAAATCACACGGCAATATTCTTGTCCTGAGTGGGAGGGATTGGAGACAACTTGCTGAAACAACTGCTCTTATGAGCCGTCGGATACTGATGTGTGATCAGCGACACGTCATTTTAATTAAAAACAAGTTCTCCGAGAGAAAAAAAACCCACGTGTGACTAAAACTAAAACTACGGAAACAAGACTTCTCTTTCGTCGTCTCTGTGAAAACTAGGAAAAAGGTATGGAGGAGCAGGAATAGTAAGATATCAGCTGAACAAATACTTAAACCCCACAAAAATGAGGGCCGACAATGAGACCGACTGATGATAGGTCAGCGAGTTAATGCTGGATGAAGCAGACAAAGGCACAGAGAGCTCTGAGAGCAGAGCTGGGGGGGGGGGGGGGGGAATTTTGAAGGGGGGGGGGGGGGGGGGGGGGGGGTAATTCTGAATGAAGAGCTGGAATGGGATTTGAGCTCATTGTGAGCTCGCATGTTTGCGTGTTACACTGCAATCATTTAAACCCTCACTGACTCTCTGCTGGCTTCAGCATCATTCAACATGACAGCAATGGGAATCAATTAAAAGGAGCTGCACGATTCGAGACGATGACCTCCGCTTCCCAAAACAGCAAATAACAGACAAAAAAAGGGAGCGAGCGAGCAAGAGAGAGAGAGAGATTAACAAAATAGCAGGAGAGACTAATGGGAATGCAGGCACACAGTCATTGGGATTTAAAGAGGCTCACTCACGCAGGTCTAGTGTGTCTGCCTCACGGCCACTGCACTTCCTATGCTACTGTAAACTCCAGACAGAGCAGGGCCTTTGATCCTGGAATAGCAGAAGGCAGCAATTCAGCCTATAAAACCAAACTACCTGCACACACACACACACACACACACACACACACACACACACACACACACAAACAAACAAACACACACACAGAATTCAAGTGCAAGTAATTTAAACCACTGCTTTCCAGAAAATTTCCAGGAATATTTGAAGCTCTTTCCATGTTGCCTACATTAGCCCGTGCTACACTACTATAGTACCTCACCTAATATGTGTAGTACTACTGATTGATAATCGTCGGTAGAAAATGAAATTAAACGAACAATATCACTAGTGTTTTGAGGAGTTACATAAAATATGATATGAATGAATATGAATATAAGTAAGTGCAGAAAGTCCACAGGGAGACTCTGATGGCAAAAACACACAACTCTAACAATTTTGAAAAACATACCACATGTTTGGGAAAACCAGCTTGTGTGAGAAAGATAATTAAATCAGGCAGCGTTTGAAAGCTAATATGATATGCTGTTAAATCGGAGCAACGGTCACATGGGCCACCCAGACAGTTCTCTCAAAGACAAAGTCTTCGACAAAATCTAAACGCCTAAAATAGGTAAGAGAAAACAATGACCATCAAATCTCCCTTTTCTCAACATGTAACTTCAGTGATCTCAACCTGCCAATCTGTTAACCGGGGACTATTTTATAAAACTATACTGAAGTACATTTACCTGCAGTATTCAACTGTTTCAGCTGCATGCAGAGATGCAGTTGGACCATCCAGCCTACTGTACCTTTACATTTTCAGATAGCACAGTTTTCAATTACAACAGCAAAGTGGTTTCACATTTCAAGCCTTTCTCCAAGAAATCATTTCTGTCTGTTCTAAACAAGAGTAGCTGGTTGAAAAACTGCTAATCTAATGACACTTAATCTTAATTCTTCCAGTATCACTGCCTCTGCCCAAATACCATATCAATGACCTTTCACCACGTGTTTCAAAGGGTGATCGTTGCAGGTTGGAAGCAAGGGAGGTAGCGGAGTGCCAGAGCTGCCTTCCATCCTTCCACTTTTACATTCGCCTGCTGGGGAAATCATCTACAACAACCTGCTCCAGCATCCTATTTTAAGCAGATTCTGTGGGGTTCCAAAGCCAAACGTGATATGTAATCCTTCAGACATGTTCTGAGTCTGCACGCAGTTGGAACCAGAGAGGGCGTCCCAGGGAGAGATATTGATCACATGCCTGACTCAACTCAACTGGTGCTTTCAGAGTGAAGGAAGGAGCAGCAGCTCTGGTCAAAGCTCCTCCATCACTGACTCTAAAGATCTGCCTGTATCGCACTCTGGGTTCTTGGGAACATAGTATTTGATGGAGGGAACATAAGAACGCAGGTATGATCAAAACATTGTTGCTGATCTCCGCCTTCCAGATTCCCATGCAATCATATTCATGAGTCAGTCCATAAAAAATAACCCTGATCAATGCAACGTAGATCCTTCTGTCTATAGTAGTATAGTTTTTTTTCTAGATTCTACCAACCCCATTTGTGAACATGGCAAGTTATGAATAATGATTCTGTGAAACTTTCATACTTGTTCAAAAAATATTTAAAATGTATTGCCTATAAAGTACATGCACCATATGTAGTGGGGATTATAAATCTATTTACAGTGACATTGCTAGGATTTGCCATAACCTTAACGACGACCTATTTGGCATTCGTAAAGTGGGGGCTGCCTTGAGTGTTACGTTTAGGGGCTGTTTCCTTGGCCTGTGTGTCCAAAAGTGTGTGAACCCTCTCTGAAGTAACAGAATGGGGACACGAACAGGCCAGAGCGACATCTAATAGATCAGGTCTTTACGACCACCATTTAAGAGATGAGAAGGAGACCTGCTGCAGCCAGAAGTCCATCACTCTCTGGCTTGCAGCACATCATTAGGGCCAATATAAACTTTTGAAGTAGTGACTCTAAGGAAAGGCCAGGTATGTAAGGCAATAAAAACTGTCTGTCAATACAAACACAAAAAGTGCATGACCCCTGACGTGGAGATGAGCAGTTATATCCTCTGTTTTTCTTCCCCTGGATGGATACCTGTCAGCTATAACTTATTACTTCCCACTTTTACACTCAATAAGACCGAGAACTATAGGGTGTCTTTGAAGTTTTTTTACTCGAGCCAATAAATCCTTAGCAATGACGCAGTGCAGTGAAGAGAAACCACTAATTAATTGTGACATTTAAATGATAGGGAAGACATTCTTCAAAGCTTAGTCAGTAGAGCAAATATCTTCACCATCAGTTAAGTAAATGTGAGTCAATATGAGATCTGTTACATGCACAGCCTGGACACATTCAACAACATGCAACATGTTTCCAGGAAAAGAGAGCGACTGTGTTGTTGTGCGTTCTGCAAGAGTGAGTGTGTGTGTGTGAGCAAATGTTGGTGTATTTCGGAGTGCATACCAAGGAAAGCCTGGTATTCCTAAGAGTTTATAGCTCCCTCTCATGTCCAGTAGGTGAGTGACAGCAAGGGAGGCAGGCAGAGGGTGTTCCTCCTTTGCATCTCAGCCAGGGACAGCTGACTGGTTGGGATCTAATTGCTCTCAAGTGAGGTCAGCGGGAGGCATTTATCTAAGCAGAGTGCACAGACAGTGGAAGATGAACAGAGCCGGCCTGCCAGAAACAGGTAGACATCCATGGGAATTGACAGAAACTCCCAGCTCGTGTTCAGTTTCACTGCCTTTCTGGACGACCTGGTTGACGACTGAGACGACAGCTGTAGAACTAAAGTGTCTTCAAATTCAAACTCTTGCTGAGAGGGAACACGCCTCCGACTTCCACTACCATCCACTGGAGCTCATGTAAGTTATATGAACTAATATGATTTTTTTTTATCAAGCAACATAATTTGTTTGTGTGAGAGTGGACAATGTTTGCATACTGATACAGAGTCCCTTACAGACCAGAGACTTGCAAAGCGATCCAAAACTATTTGTGCAAAAACCAGCCTGTTCTGAAAACCCACATCAGGGAGACACCACAGATGTTTTGATTTGTTGTTAAAAGATGTACAGCAGCTATTTGTCTGAAAACACAGACTTGAAGAACTTTGGAACACTATTGATCAAAGATGTTTAGTAAATCTCAGCAATCATTTCATTTCATATTTTTTTAAAGATTCTCAAATGAAAATATTTAATCTATTTATATATATTTATTATTTTCTGTGCACCTTTTGTCACAACCATATTAATTAGGTTTCCTTTTTTTACAGCGACATTCTGTATAACATTTCCTGAATTGGATTATGATGTCCCTTGTTGGACTATGGTCTCGAGAGAATGGAGCCGTCAGCGTGTTCCATCACTGAGGACTAAAGAGACACCATCACCTAACACTGTCAGTCACTCTACAGATCACTCTCCAACTTCATTCTACGCCAACCAGCTTCACAAAGTCTCCTCCACAACCACTTTGTCACACGGTCCCAGTTGGATTAAGAGTGCTGCAGACACTGATACCTGGAGGGCGCAGCACAAAAGTCACTAATCTGGGGTCGCTAGGCTGAGGGACAGTGCACAGATCTCTAGCTCACATTTCAGTATGTTGTTCATTGATCCCCACTGCATTGTATTATAATGCGCAAATGGATGCTAACATGGAACCTTCAAAATCTGCTCTCTGGACTGTACTTGCATGCAATCTTCCTGTTTGGCAGTGTGTGTGTGGTCTACAGTGACTGCACTCCAGAGCAACTTGCTGCCATCATGAACTGCTCCAGACATGAGCGCCTCACCAGGAACTACGACTACATGGAGGGAGGAGATGTGCGCATCCGACAGCTGTTCAGCCGCACACAGTGGTTTCTAACCATCGATGACAGAGGCAACATCAGTGGAACCCAAGATCCCACAGACTGCTACAGTAAGAACACTTTTTGTATGACTGTAATTCCATGGTTGACCACAAGTTTCTCTGCTTTGATTAGCAATATATCATTAAAGTACACTTTTCAAATGCGAGTTGACGTCAATACAGGCATAGTCCAAGAATCTGAAATGTCTTTAATGTGCCCTATAGAGTTTAGCTGAGAATTAAATCTTTCCACAGAACTGGCGAAGAGCCACTGGGTGTCAAGGTGACAGAAGCACGTGGGTGGTGTTATTGTAAAAAAATGTCTCTACGGTGTAATCACAGTGTAAATGTGCTGTGTGTCAGTGTTAGAGCAGCCAAAGTGACTGAGGTAAAATGAAACAGTCGGGTTTTTTGGCCCGTTAAATCATAACATTCATATAAACACAGGGTGTAATGAAGTAAACCAAAAGGTTATGGAGACTGATGCAATGCCTCGGTGACCTGGGACTCACACTGGCATATAAATATAAAATATTAAGGCAAAGAACTGATATATATGATATATGATATATGATATATGATATATGATATATATATGTATATATATATATATATATATATATATATATATATATATATATATATATATATATATATGAGATAATAAACTTCTAAGTTTGAATTTTTTGACACAATTGGAAATTGGTCATCGAGAGGATTTCTCTTTTCAGTAGTAATTGTTTCCTGCCATCTGACAGTAGGTCTGAGGCTGAAATGTTGGCCTGACAGAGAGATGCCTCATGGAAAAATATGCTTGTGCAACAACTGGCAATGAAAGATAGAAAAATTGATACACCCATATGTGGCTGACAATCGCACGCTAAAACCACACAGAGATGAAACCAATAAGCCTTTGAAGAGATCAACTTGGTGTTGATATATATGTAATAAATCAGTGATACGTAGTTTTCGCGTGTAGCGAACAAGAAGCCCTGAAAAGCTGATTGCATAAGGGGATAGAAAAAAATAGAAGAAACTTGGAGCGTCATTAATTCTGGCTCCCACTGCGCGCGCCTGTGCAGCAAAAACATTGTACAGATTAAGTTTTTTTTAACCTAATTGTATTTCAAAGGGATTTTTTGTCAACGACCGGAAAATCACTGGTACAAATTTGGTTTTTCATGCAGGCTTTCATAACCACAATGCATAAAGAATGAATACATCACACAACAGTTGTTGTGTACATTCTGATTGCGTAAGTGCTACAACTCAAAGGAAAATGAAACCCTGTCAATTATAAGTTAACACAAGTTTACTTATATAAAAGTAATGAATTGTAATGACAAACACATTTGATTTGATTTGAGTCTAAGGGAAACCCCATAGTGGCAGAATCCAAATTGAGTTTTCTCTAAATGTGATGATAACAACAACAATAATCCCCAAAAACAACAACAACAACAACAACAAAAAACAACATATATAATATAAACTATATATATATATATATATATATATATATATATATATAGCTCCAAATTTGCATCTGAAGACAGTGAATATGAATAATTAAAATTCATTTACAAGACATTACAAGTTGATGTACGTCATCTCTGTGATTACAAGGCAATTTGTGGGAAGCAGCCAATATGATTTTCATTCCTGAAACACTGTCTGCAATGTCCTCATTATCAAACGTAAACACTGGATTCAAACTCTATTCAGGAAAACCAGAATTAGGGATTACCCCAACGTTTGTTTGCTTAGCCAGCGGCTCACCCAGTGAGTGATGACAAATCTGTTCAAGCTGAGGACAGCGGCAGCATATCCACATCAGAGCCAAAATGTTAACAGTATGTGTGTGTTTGCATGTGAGTGTGGAAATATGTTCCATCTCTCCACAGCAGACAAAACAAATGCAATAGTAGAGTGATAGCAGTTATTAGATAGTAAATGAGTGTGTTGTAAGACGTATAGCTTTTTAACAACCATGAACACGCAACGTACTAAAAGGTACAGGCGATTGCCTCTGAGATGAATGTTAAAATGAGTTTACAAAACAGTATTAATTCAAACATTGACCTCCACCTCGAGGGTTGATAAATGAAATCAAGCAAGGGAGAAGAAACATTAGGTTGTACAAACTATGACTATGCAGAGACTAGTGACATTAAGTTAAATGTCAAGTGCAAACAGCAAAAACAACATTCCATTATTGGGAGACTCTGCCATCTGTTTGTGATTTAGATGCGAAAATGCAGCATGGTCATTGTCAGCCTGAAATGTCTTAATGGACCCCCTCCCTTTTATCTCTGACCTCTCCAGTATGTCAGAATGAACAGCAAGGTTTTAATATTATTTAAAGGTACGACGTTTACCAAAACGCACATCCTTAAAAAGCACTTTTAGTCTTAGTCTTACTAATGCATTTTTAAAAATTGTCACATTGTAAATTCAATTACAAGAACTGAAAATACATATTATATCTTCATATCAACATTTTACATCATCTACAATGAGACAGCGTAAGATAAGTAGATCTCTGAGACGTTTTTTCTCTGGAGATCTCGAAATTGATCTGTATACATGACTTGCATTTTCATTTTTAGAAGAATGACACAATCTAGCCATTTCATAGCATTTTTCACTTAAGTCTTAAAACGTACATCACGTATCAATACAAAAAAATAAAATAATACCTCCAGGAATATCCCGCAGAAATATAGTCAGATGTACCATTTGTTCTTCAGTTGCATAAAAAAGGAAAGGAAACAAAAGCCACGAATAGTTAAGTGTTTTTAACTCTCCCACATATTTGAAGAGCAGGCCTAAAATGTGGCGTGCAAAGCACATGCAAGGAGGTTGTTTTCTCAATCCCAGGAGAGAGAGGCTTAATCTGTCTCCCATATGTGGTATGACCATAGGTTGTGGCTTGTGTAATGGCCACCAAGGCCAGTTAACAAGGCTTGAATAAAGCCAGAGAGACCGCAGACTGATTAACTACAGGAACTTTCAACCCATTTGTTAATGATGATGAATGTCAAGTCCAGTGTGGTGCTGGATCGGAGGCAGGATGACGGCGGTATCTTATCTGTTCTGTTATATATGTCTCATTTTTCCTGTGTGAATGTCTGGCAGGTATCCTGGAGATCAGGACAGTGTCTGAGGGGGGCATACTGGCCATCAAAGGCGTGAAGAGTCAACTTTATATTTCTATGAATAGGGCCGGAGTGCTGCAAGGCAAGGTAATATTTGACCTCAGTGAGAAAACACTGCTCGTGCAAGAACAAGAAATGAAAAAAACAATGCGTGCAACTGCAGATTGTACTTTGTTAAGGGTGCTTGTGTCATTGCATTGCAGGAAACCTACAATGAAAGCTGCAACTTCAAAGAGGTCTTTCTAGAAAACTACTTCAACGCTTACTCCTCCACAAAGTGGACTAACAAAGACAAGGAAATGTTCATAGCCCTGTCACAGAAGGGAAAGCCACTACGAGGGAAGAAGACCAGGAGGGAGCATATAGCATCTCACTTCATCCCTATAAAATGCAGGGAGGAGGAGAGGAGGGTGGACTGAAAAAGCAGTGGACTCGATAGCCAATTGTGTATGATTTCTATCACATATTCTATATGTTAATGAACACATGTTAAACTCATTACCAACATCACGCTCCACTTTCATCAAGTTGTACATCGTTTGCGCAATATTCCACAATGCGTTGCCATTTTCATGAAAGAAAATGGTACCTATTGCATAGGCAAATGCAAGTATTTCAAAAATCAGATAATATCATCCAGTACATAAACAATAAAACATTAATGTCTACACAATGTTAGTGTTATTTTGAGTTAAATATTATATTTGCTTAAAACAATTAACTGTTTTCTTATTAAAGAAAAGTAAAATATATAAATATATCATGCACAGTCAGGACTGTATCCTTTTCCAAAGATGATCTACATCCAGCCAGATGTGGAGACCTGTATGTTCAACCCAAAGGTCAAGAAGAGAGAGAGATTTGCCTTGACTTAGATGAGCTGATGCAAGCTGGACTTGTCTTTTGTAAAGGTACTAGTGGTCAGAGCCACAATAAACATGATGACAGTAATATTCAGTGAAATTAGATTTTGTTGGACCATCTCTATGTTGATGAACTGGTCAACTGCACAGTAGCTGCTAGTAACTTAACCACTCCCTGTTCATTATCAAGTTATGATTTTGAAACACTAAAATATTCTACTACTGCTGACAAATGGATATCCGGATGAAAATATAAAGAAAACATAATGAATGTGTATGCTAAGCAGTCTCTTTTCACCAGAGGTAACAATCCTGTTAAAAGATCATCTATGTATGTATATATACTGTATATATATATATATTTGGAGATTTTACAAGTTTCTATTAATACATGCCAATTTTACTATGTCTTAATACAATGATCCATTTATTTTTAACTTATCCAGTACTCTCATCAATCTTAAAGCCCAACTCTCTCTGCATGTTATGACTAATATCCTATAAATACCCTAAACCTGACCACAACATTAGAAGATCATTCTTGGTTTTAAGTTATTTATTTTATTTATATAGAATAGTTTAGTTATATGTTTCCTTATAAGTATCCCTTCTTCCTAATGCGCATTTTTCTACCTGGGTCATTTACCGTGCAACTGGTGAAGCATAGAATTCCAGGTTGCATTCATGGGGATTTTGATCACCGGGGTGTAGTTCAAGACTTTATAGAATATTCATACACATAGGGTATACTCATAACCTTCTGACTCATGTTAACATGCATTGGCCTACCTGTTTTACCTTCTTGTCGCACATATTCACAAGACCATTTACCTGCTTGATCAGAATTGAGAGAACTATCTGTTGACTTACTAAATATTCAAACTTTTGCACTTTGCATGTCAGTCTACTATTTTTTTCACATCAGGACCCTGCAAGGTACAACCCATCTTTGAACACAGTTGACTGTGTATTTGACAGTAGAAGCAGTCCTTTTACATCATAGGCAGCCATTTATTTCTATGCTGGTGTAAAAACATTCTGGTTTATGTAACTTCCAGAAAAAATCATCATGAGCTATGCCTATGTTCTGCCATGTGAGCTCTGGGATAAGATGAAGAGGGAATCTTATTCTGCTGACCCCCTGTGACGAAAACAATTACGCCCTCATCAATTGAATAAATCAGATTGGAGAAATAAACGAAATAAAGTTTCAACATCTGCATGCTGATCATTAATGAGAAACATGCCCTTGTTATTCAACCACATCCTTTCATCTGTAATCTTGCGCATGATTCAGACAAACGTTTGAATCTTGTTCACAAGTTCATACATTTATATTCTGTTAACTGGAAAATGACCGTTCATTGTCTTAACCTTCCAATATAATTTGAAAAAAAATGAAGTTGTTCACCGTCTAAACACTAGACTTCTCACAGACATGTCGAGAAAATGTAATACACATTGACCAGCTATAGTGTTTCAAACTCTGATAGTTCAGTAGCCCTCTGAAGATCTTTAACTCCACTTCTCAGCTTTAAGGACAAGGTCATCAAATCTGTCCATGTTGTCTTTACGGAAACTGAATACACACTGCAAAATAACATTTTAGTAAACTTAAGTCTTCTTGGACAATCCTAAGATAATGATATAAATAAATAAGATCACTCCGTTTGATAGGTGAGCTATGGGAAAATAAATCTATTACTTTATGTAGGAAAGTAAGAAATACGTCAGAATGGTCAAACTTCTAAATAATTCCTTATGAATTTATAGTATACTGAGCATGAGCAGAGCTTTGTCAGTGAGTAAAAATATAGTAGACATTATTGGCAGGGAGCCGACACCACGCACACACATACAGAAACCTGTTCGTGCAGGCACACAAACACACACCAACACAGAGCGTGAGCTTTACCTTTCGCCTGGGTTCACATCTGGATTAGAGAACCCCTGTCAGATAAAGACAGTCAAATTGAGAGAGCAAACCCCTGAAATACGTTTGACCCAAACAACATCTGAGCAAGGTGAAGGCTCCTGCCAAGTCACGCAAAGTTAGTCTTAGCAGATAATTTGTAACATGCTCAAAATGTAAACACATTTCAGACTCAAGGCTGTGTATTCCCAACAGTACGAGGAGAGGCTGAAGCCAATGAGAATGAGAGAGAACTGTCATAGATGTGAAGCTGCAGACTTCCAAGAGAGAAGATGCAGAACATGCATGCCAGACACTTACATTATACTTACACTGTGATCCAAAACCCACAGATTTTGTTGAGCAAAATGCTCCTGAAATCACAAATCATTTCAATATTGTTGTTAATGTGTTTTTCTTTTGACAAATTTTGTGATTCCTGTGCACTTGTCTTCATCTGTTGTGCATTACAGGTATCAAAATCTAAATGATGAAACCAGCCACAGACTTGCCAACAAGGTCATGAGGTATTTTTAATCCTGTCAATAATTGTTTGCAAGTCAGTTGAAGCTGCTAAAGCATATTTTATTTTGTATAATTAATACGTAGATATAGATATGGCCATATCTTAAAGTCAGTTGTATGAATTAATAACAATAGAATGCACAGATCTTTATCATATGAGAGCACATCAGTCGTTAGTGGTCGACTGTGGCTTTAAAATAACACTCAATTTTACGAATAATAATATCAGTTTACAGTAATGTCTATGCTTCTTTATTATTTCTTTGGGGAAAAAAGTAGCTTAGGAACTACTGTGCACTTCCTGGGATCAATAACTATTTCACGACAACGGGTTACAGTTCACTGCAGTGGTTTCAAACAGAAGCTGTGTATTTGCATTTTGTTGAAGTATGAACACAGCCACATCATGCATGTGCAGACAAGAGCAAAGCCTGGAGCCTGACACTGGCTGTGAACAGCACTGCAGGCAGGGATGAGTGAGA
The DNA here is from genome assembly GCA_016785345.1 of Trinectes maculatus. Lineage (NCBI taxonomy): Eukaryota > Metazoa > Chordata > Actinopteri > Pleuronectiformes > Achiridae > Trinectes > Trinectes maculatus. The sequence goes on from JAFBJQ010000179.1 coordinate 809,150, forward strand.
GAGGATGGGAAGTCTCGTGCGAAGTTAAGAGGTGGTCTCGGGACAGCAGGAAAAAGGGGAGGCCCCAAGTGGGAGGGGGAACACGCATCTTAACTTGATACATTTCAGGGCCATAAACCTTCCTGTCCCTCGTGGAAGTCTGAGGTTATGTAACCTGGGGAATTCTCTGTTTGCAGGCCTTAGCACGGAAACCCCAGAACACCAGATCATTGTGAAAGAGAATCAGGACCTCCAGCAACTCACGACATCGCATGTTCCCTACCAGTAAATCGAGTCCACACAGAGAAATAATAAGTTGTTATTATTGCAGTGCACTACTGCACATACGACATAAAAGAAGACACGCACTTATTCAGTCACCACAAAGTCCAAAAGGAAATATGGTGTAATTATGTTAATAGAGGTAATTTTCCAACATCACAGGTATGAAAACATGTGTATGTGAAATCAAGAAAAATAAGTTGAAATAAATGGTGTGGTTCTCCTCAGCCATGTGTCTGATTCAGATTAAGATTCTGTATAACTGAATGTTAAACATCAGGAAAAAAAGGACAGGAAAGACTGTATGCATTAGAGGTAATGAGTCACTGTCCTTAACATTGTATGTATGTCAATCAGGAGAGACTTTATCCTGAGTGAACAAAGAAATGTTTTCATTGCTACTTGCACGAACAAGGAGAGAAAGGAACGAGTCTTTGGTGATTAAACCCCAATGGATGTCACCATATTTAAAAACGAGGTCGTGTGCATGGTGAAGAAGGGGATCTAAACACTGGTGGTGCTGATCGGAGAGAGCGGTGACAGCGTCAAAACAATTGGTTAATTAAAACCGATGCGTTTACCAAAAGCACATTGGTTTATCTCAAGTTGAGTGTGACGTAGATTGAGTCAGAAAAGTAGTTAGTCTAACGGTTAGACTCTAACCGCATACTGAAGCTACTCTAGTGAAGATTAGCTGTTCCATTTGCAACAGTAAACTGACATTCCACTCTCCGGATCAAAATCGTTCAATCATATTTTTGAATTAGATAGAATAAATGTGTGGGAATGAATTCACAAAATGACAGCAAATTTGGATCGCTGAAAAACACGGACAGAAATGAAATCTGCGGTGTTCTATGTTTTGTTCTATGCTTTTCTGTCCAACAAATTATTTTGCCAAGCACTCAGCAGTACTGAGGTTCCTCAGAGTCTGAGGATCCTGGAGCTTGAAGTCTGCAGTGGTTACATCAGGCGTCCAAAGAGTCACCATTAGTCCTTAAACAGACACACTGACGCTTTAGAAAGTTGATAACTACGCTACTTTTTTAATTTAAAAAATGAATGTTGTACCCTGCTGTTACATTAAAGTTACTGTTTTGGAACAGCGTTCTGACCAACGAATAGTCCCACTCAAATCTGCTGACAGCAGCAGATTTTGTTTTTGGAATGACATGCTGGTACTGAGGTTTTTAAAAATGTTGCATACTAACATTGGGTCAGACGACAATCAACTCACTTCTTGAGTTGAGTTTCTGACGTTTGACTGCTTTGGCCGTCCAGTAGACTGGATATAACTGAATGACCACGTATTCTAGATATGAGATTCACAAATTTATATTTGTCTGATTTGCGCATATTGCTATATTCAGAACTGGCAACAACATACAGGGGAAAATAATGCATCATTAACTGTGACCTATATCTGGATTGCTGTCAGCACTAAAAACAAACAGTCCTGAATGGTCAAAGACTCAGACTAAACATAAAATGATGGAAAATGAATTAATTCTACGAGGACATGTGAGGAACAGTCACTCCATTTAAATCTGATGCAGGTAGATGACTCTATACCATAAAATTGCTGGGTCTAGCTGTGTGACGACATGATCCCAAAGGCATACACTCTTTCACAGTATTCACACCATTCACAGTAAAATGCTGTCAGTTTGTTAGAAAGTAGAGTCATTAGAAGAACCATCAGATGATATTTTGACGCAGTGCCATACTTTATAGAGAGAAGAATGAAAAGATAAGCACTGAGGTCCTGTAGATGACAGGTAAGTTTGATGTGAATATTACAACAAATATTGATGGTTAGGATGTTGACGGTAGGGGGGTGGGGGTAGGGGGATTAGGAGGCTGGGGGTCCAGGAGTTAGGGGATCCAAGAGTTGGGGAGTAGAGGGGTGGCGGAGCTAGGGAGCTAGGCAGTAGGGGATTTATGGGGTCTAAGGGTTAGGGAGTTAGGGGCCTATGGGTTAGGGGGTAGCGTAATCCCCGTTTTTATCAAATATACCAGTAATCTGATTACACATTTTCTTCTGCACTGTAATAGATTATATTTACATTTTTTACATAATGGTGTTACATGTAATACATTACTCCCCAAGGCACACATATGGCAGGTCTCTCACAGGCTGTAATCTAGTATCACAGACACTGACTGAGGTCTCATTCGATACACATCTGTTTGCCATGCAAGTCTGCATGCAATTGTCTGTGTCATAAAGAGTGTGACAGTTCAGGTATCTTTGAAATCTGACATAAAAACAATCTGTTTTACATCACACCAAGCACATCTGGCTTTGAACAGCACAAACGTGTTTTAATATTTTGCACTAGTTTTGCCTTTGATCAGCCATAGTGGGGAAATATCTGTGTAACCAGTACTTTGGTAATACAACATCATTTTAAAGCAAACCAGCTGCTTATATTAGAACTGTCTGCAGAGCATCCCGGAAATTTCCATTGCAGCTGCGGGAGTACAAATCATAATAATTAAGCTGAATTACCATCTCACGAGACTTCCACATTAATTATTATTTCAGCAGCTGAAAAATGCAATTGACAGTTGAAATCCAGATTGTGGTTAAAAACAAGTTGTGTCAACAACAGCTAAAAGCTATTGCATAGACCTTTGTAATTTCTGTTAATAATATCAGTTATTGAGGATCAAAAGTTTTCCTCGCTGATCAGACACTGTAAAAGATGTCATCACAAACGTCATGTTAAAACAAGATTACAGAGTAATGCCTCATCTTTGAGTGCACAACACATTAATGTCACGTCACCATCTTTGTACACCTGAATGATGGAAGTCTTACAGTCTCTGTTTACTGTATGAATCGATCAGATGCAGCTTCTGGGAATTTAATACTTTGTGAGCTCTAGTTCATCAAATGATGATGATGACAGAAAAAATCCATTAATCATTCACAGACTGACTCCACCCCCACCCCCACCCCCGTGTGGGAAGAGAAGCATGATTGCAAAAAAAATATGGAAATACTGAATTGGCAGGAAAAGTCGTCCAGAGACATTTCACTGTGTTGACAGACAACTTTAAATATTTAAAACCAAGGCTACAATCCAAGAAAAGATTAGTTATATTTTCATCTCTGGAGTGCAAAGGGAACAAATAACACTTGACCTATATTTCACAATAAGTGAATTAGTAGGATGACAATGCAGGAGACTTCTCGCACGATGCGTACTGCGAAAACACTAATGGGTAATGATCATGTTTCCCTACCTGTAGAGCTGTATTAGTCCTCCAGAGCACAATTTCCGGCGTAGAAGAAGACGCTGATGGAGTAGCGGATCGTTTTAGCTAAACACCAGCAGTAGTCACGTCTAACGGATTGTCTAACGGATACAATATAACATCTGACGCATCGGAACTACACAGACGTCTGTTGTCCTTTGGTATTTGATGTTAAGTTGTATGTCAAGTTACGTCACTGTGATACGTGTCTGCTAGCACTGCTGCAGCTACAGATGCTATGTTTACGCCAGGCATGCTAACATAGCTAGTATGACTTGTCGCCAGTATTACTTATGCTGTCGCCTGTTTTGCACATATTACGTTAATTTATGAGCTTTTTTTTTTTTGAGAGAAGTAGCGCGTTTTCAGATTTCCCGAGTAAAAAAAGTGCTTTACCTGTACGTAGACGTAAGCATGTTCAGGAACAGCACTTTTCCAAGTAAAGTTAGCGGTCTGTTGTTATCTGATTGGTCAATAAGCAGTCAGTTTATTTGGAACGCCTAGCTAAACCGATGGAGTCAAATAGAACAAATTGTGCGTACACAAAACCTGAAAAAAACAAGGCATGTAAGTTCTATCATTTCCGTAGCCCATTTAAATCATAGACGCTATCCAGCTATGTATATTGTATAATAGTCTTACTGACCTGCGACTTTTGTATTAGTAACCACCGGCTTGTTTAATGGTATTTCCACATTAGTGCGCCCTGGACTTTTATGTAAATGTTGGATTATTTCTCTCTGCTAATATTTGATTGTCATTCTTGTTTATCTGTGAATGCAGGTCCCGCATACCACATCCTCTAGTCTGTCAACATTTTAAAGAGCAAGTATGACCAGTCTGGATCAAGACCAGCATCTTCATCTTGGTTGCTCCGATAAAACAACAGTCTCAAGTGATTCACCAGAAAACCATGAGCTGGCCAGGCTGCCTCTCCACGGCCTGAAATTGGCATCACATGCAGTGCTGGAGAAAGCTCAGCAGAAGGGCAGGTTGAAGTGCTCTAAATGTGGAGGATCAAGGATGTTTTTCTGCTACACATGCTGCTTGTTAGTGGGTGTCAGCCTGCAAGAAATCCCCTTAATTAAGGTCAGTAAGGGGTTAGGACACACTTGATTGTTCTTTGAAGGGAGGCCTTCAGCTTTGGCGTGGCTTTAATAGTCATGTCTAAAGGTGGAATTTTTAAAAATAAGTTCTTTCACGCACGTTCCATGAAATTTTCCACATGATTTGATTGAAATGTAATTGTCTACTACATATTGTGCATTGTGCTAAGCTTCCTGTGAAGATAGACATCATCAAGCATCCAAATGAAACAGATGGCAAGAGCACTGCAATCCATGCCAAGATCCTTGCACCCAGTGATGTCACCATATACACTTACCCCTGCATACCTGACTTAGAAAAGGACAAGGTTAGTGTTTTGTCATAAATACACACTTGGGTGTCCTTTTATATTCTTTGTTGTTGTTGCTAATGATGATCATCAGTATTGATTACCAATAATTTCCAGAACAATCAATCAATTATTTGGTTTATAGAATCAAAAAAGCAAACAGTTAATCCTTTTCTTGAGATAAACATAACTCTGTAGCTCACAGCACACACAAAGCAACAGCTGCCTATAATGAAGGACCCTACTGTACTGAGTGGTGTTTTATTTGAAAATTCAAAGTTTAGTTGGATATCAAAGTAGCTGTTTTTATCGTCTAATTAATCAACCCACTCTATTCCTTCTTGTCTTCATAATTCTGCAGCTTATTCCACCATTCTCACTGCACTCTCTTTTCTTTTTCATTTGTATTTTATTTTTAATTGCACACAGATGCTTGTGAGTCGTGCTTCTGTGACAGTGCAATAAAATTCACATTGATACTGACGTAAATGCCTGTTTTTGTGGATTAGTGGTAACTTTTATTTGTTCCACTGTAACCATACTGGTCCACTGATCCATACAGCGTTCAACTTTATAAAAACAAATGTGGGATTTATAATATATTTGCAGGATTGAATCAGTTTCTTTATTTTCGAATTTCATGCTTGACAAGTTTATATTTCTTAGCATTAGTTATATTATGTGTAATCAAGTCCAGAATAACAGTGGCTTTAGTGCACATGCCATGTAGTCAGATAATTTGCTTTGACAGTTTAACAATATTTTTTTCCTCCTGTCTTCTCTGTTTTACAACGCATTAACAGTGCACAAAGAAATCTTGTTTTTAGATATTCATTTTTTTATTTTGCTCTTATGAAACCTAATTCCTCTTCAGTGACTCCTAAACTTGCCTTGAAGCCAGATACAAATCACCAACTGTAGAAACAACATCTTAAAAACAGGTTTTTTTTGCACTTGCATTGCTGTGCAATGATGGTGTTCCGCTCCGAGCCTGTGTTGTCTCTTTGATCTCTCCAGGTAATTTTGGTGTTCCCTGGTCCAGGAGCTGTGTCTGTTCAAGAAATGATGCAGTGTTTGCATGACAGGACTGACAGCAGGTCGTGCAAAATAGGTGAACCCTGCAATAAGAGGCTAAAAAGTGGGGAAGATCAGGGCGCCACCCACACTGCTGAGAACCGGAAGACAGGAACCTCAGATGAAGCAATGGACTGGAAGTCGAGGGTGTTTCCCCTTAAGAGGGTGGTCTTCATTGACAGCACATGGAACCAGACCACCAGGATCAGCACAGATGAGAGACTGCAAGGTAATTGCATTTATGCAGCAAGAAACTTTTACTGCTGTGGATTATTAAGCCTCACACACAATATGGTTCAACATGACCCCACTCTGTTGTCTTGTGCATGCTGACTGGCGTGTTCTTCTCCAGATTTGCTCCAGGTAGAGCTCAAGATGCGGAAAACATGTTTCTGGCGCCATCAGCGGGGCAAACCAGACACGTACCTGGCTACTATTGAGGCTATTTATTATTTCTTCAAAGACTTCCATGTGCATTGCCTTGCTCAAGAGTATAATGGAGAATATGACAACCTTCTCTTCTTCTACTCCTACCTACATTCAGTTGTCAACAAAGCCAAGAAATCTGCTGGAAAATGCTGAAGAATGTTCAGTGGGAAAAAAAAGAGACATCAGCTACATGAGACGATAATGAACTGTTGCTAACATGTAGATTCACATTTGTAAGGGTTACCGAGGCAACTGTTCCATTGCAACATTGTTCAACAAAACTGTCCCCAAAGCTTAAAATCAGATGGGCTGTGTCCGAAATCGCCCCCTAACCCCTACTCCCTACTCCCTACATAGGGGATATAAATGTAGTGCACTATATAGTGAGCTCAACAGAAAAATCTTTCAGACACTTTCGGACACTACTCTCGGCGCCGGTAATTACGTCATCGCTGTCGCACAATTAAAACGTACCACATTATTGTCGTCTCACAAAATACTTGTTTGTTTACCACTGCATTTTTATTAAATAAGAGGCTTTTGATTACTTTCCTGTACTTTTTATTGTCGTATTTTGTTATATTTTATAATATTTATGTATATTTCCCTCCCGTCCGTCCACTATTTTCACTTCCGCGCAGCCCAGAGAATTTCTGGCAATGCATGATGGGAAATCTTGGTCCGGTTAGTGACCATCGGACGTACACTACATTTCGCGGTGAATTGTGGGATACATTGAGTGCACTATATAGTGGACATGCTATGATCCCTAAGGTTTCGGACACCACTACAAAACGGCGTGCTCACTATATAGTGCACTATATAGGGGTTAGGGGGCGATTTCGGACACAGCCATAGTGTCACCCAGAGAATTGGTTTCTTCCCACTTGAATGAATCAAAAGTCACAGTGAATATGATTTCCTTATATGTTAAAATAAAATAAATAAATATAAAATTTAATTACGAGCAAGGAAATTGACTTAGATATTTTAAAGTATTTTATTTACAAATTAGTACGTGTTTCCATTTGAATTATTTGTCTCTTATCTTGAAAAACAAAATCAACTTAGGATCTGTGGTCACCTAGAATCACTTCTCAACCCAATAAATCTCTTATCCAAAAATATATCTCTTGATATCCTTTATGCTGAAAATACAGTGTCACTCAGTCCGCCTCTGTACCTGAGAACTACTTTACGTGTTTAAATAATGAGTGTTAACTAGTAGAAGACCTCTCTGATCTTGGCTTGCAGGCTGTCACAGGTTTTCTTGGCATCTCCCAGCAACATTGAGGTGTTGGGCTTGTAGAAAATTGGGTTATCTACTGCAGCGTAGCCTACGCCCAAAGTACGCTTCATCACTATCACCTGCAGTAAAGTTAGGAGGGGAAAAAAGTGTATGTGATTAACTTCTGTATCACGACAACAAAAACCCTGTGATATTGTTTGTGCATCAACAGACATCAAATGGTGATTAAAGAAAGATGAGACCTACCTGTTTGGATTTCCACACCTCCAGGACAGGCATGCCAGCAATTATAGAGTTGGGATCCTCCTGTGCTGCAGAATTCACTGTGTCGTTGGCTCCAATGACCAGCGTCAAGTCTGTTTCTGTGAACCACAGACACGTATAGAGACATACGGTACATAAAACAGACAAAGACACTGATATCTTGCCAAATGTTCTGCAATTGTCCTCACTAATGTTACTGGGGTTTCTAGCACCTCACTTATCTCCATTTGTCATAAGCAGAACCATATGTCTCAGACTGCGTGCTTGGTTGCTAAGAAAACAAGACTGTTGCCCTGATAACATGGCATGTCTAAATACTAAGATGCAACACAAGGCTGTTTTAGGCACGGAGGAAAGGAGAAATACGATTATTAGACATAATTGATCTAGTCATTTTATCTGATGCCTTCCTGCCAAAGTAACAACCATATGGCAGTTAATCTATAATCTTACGTACCGTATATAATAACAGCTCACTCAAGATTTTTGTAATGAATAAGCATACCAGGGAAGTCTTCATTGATTTCATCCATCTCCAGGACCACATCATAGGGAACACCGGCCTCAGCCAACAGGACGTTGAGCTGACCGGGCATACGACCAGCAACCGGGTGGATACCAAACCTGTCAGAGATGCATTTGTCTGATTTAAAACCTGCTGCCTGATCAATAATGTCCCGCTGTTATGGTGCTGCAAGTGAAAATCCACCTGTCTCTTTCAAAAATTTGTTCTAACAGGAATTAAAAACCCATAAACATCACAGTGCAATAATGAAAATAAACATGATCAACCCTCCATGTTATTTTAGTATGTTTTACATTATTGATGATGATTATTACTAATTAGGTCATGCTGTTAAGAATCCTTTTTTATTTGATAGCTAATGGGGCTTGGCTTAAACTACTGTAACTACTTTATACAACGTTGAGTAGTTTGCTCTATAGTATTACAACACATTTTTAAAAATGATCACACATTGATGTGTAAAATCTAAATATAAAACTACTACTATAGTTTTCCTTTAGTGGCACAGAAGTATATGAAAACATAAAGTTGCACTTTGTTACAGTACTCAACCGGTACTTTTGTTTTACAAGACTGTACAATGTCGTTAAGAGGGACTTGGCTGTTTTTCCCCTTTGCTAACAGATTAAAACAAGGTTTCCACATGTTTTTAAAGGGCTAATTTAAAACATGCATTTAAAAAAATCCTGTGACTGTAAGGAATCAGTCTAACCCCAACTGAGAACAGAAGCAGCAGTAATCTTGTTTATAAAGGAGATGAAGAGCATGAGTGCAGATGCTCACCTCACGGTCTTTCCCTGTTCCCTCAGCATTTTCACCATGTCTGCAATTGGGTACTGGGCTTTGGCTGCACACAGACCCCAACCTGTACACAAAATATACAGTGACTATGCAAAGAACGACCTACGACCTTTTTAATCTTACAATATAATCCCCTTTATTTTTCTAGTATCCGGGGACTCCATGATCCCTCCTTGATTTTTTTAGTTTTATGCATTTAAATAGTTTCACGCACGTCACATCTCGTAATTTGTGTTATTTTTTTTATTGAAAAACCAATTCAGCTTCAGTTATTGTTCATTCTTCAACAAAAGCAGCAGGGGGTCAACGAAAAAAAAAATAAAGCCAATTCCTTCTCTACCCTTCGTGCTCTCTTTTTGTCCTCTTCTTCCTCTCCTCTTTCACCACAAGTCTCCGCTCTTGATTAAATCATAGTGGTGCACTGGTCTGAGAAGCATTTGTCTAAAGGAAACTTTTGCATGTGTGGTGTGTGCATGTGGCTCCCCTGCGTGCAAAGGACTTTTTCCCCTGTGTCTGCATAACCCCTTTTTAACCCTGGTGGTCAGGTACCTTGTAGAGTTCAACATATCCCCTCATCGAGAGGGTCGAACATAACCCATATCTTCTAATTCCCCTGACAACTGCAGCCTTCTGTTTTCTCACTGCCGCGCTTTGTTGTTGACAGCGCATGGTGAAGTCTTGAGTCTGGACTCAATAGCTCCTATGACTTTTCACTGTTCCTCTAATCAAAGCCGCATGTTGGACCACACAGCTGTCCTTGCGTTTGGTCCTGAGCCATTTGCAAAACAACAGCGATCCAAGCAGCCAAGATATTCACAGTGGCTCCTCTTGCTCAGGTCACTCAACAATTTCTCAGCTGTCAGACAAGTCTGGCTTTTTGCATTCAATAAATCAATATGTGGTCATCATCATCCACCAGTCAAAAGGCAAACCCATCATCCTCTGCTCTTTGCTAAAACATGTACTGACACTCACTTCATATACTGCATTTGAGTCTCCTGAGACCAGGGGCCTGTGAGATCATTCGTGGACATACTGCTCCCTCTTGTGGTAGCTTCAGGTTTTGGCCTTATATTCCTTGATATTGTACACAGTATGTAAGTTCAAAATTCTGAACGTTTCCTAATCTTTTTCAAAACCCACAGCATCTGCGGAGCTGCTGCACACACATTTTTGATCCACATGTTGGCAGAGCGTTCAGGTTCGACCTTTTTGTCAGATTAACTTTATCCGATGAGCACGAATGTTGATGTTAATAATCCAAACAGACAAGTCACAGCTGGAGTGAAGAGGAGGATCCAGGCTGTCCAGTGATGAGATACACAGATATTTGCGTTGTGGTCAAGCTTCTTCCCTGACGTCAACAACGTTCCTTGACGTCAAAACCCTTTTCTTCATTTGTCTGCTAAAAAGCAGCTGATCCTATTCAAAATAATGCTGTTCAACAATGCAAAACAATCATCTGATTGGCTCAGCACAAAAATCATAGTGTTTAAATGTCTACAGACTTTCCCCTCATTGATTTCTCATGCACTGATTGTTAACTGACTGTAGCTCTGTGTCTATGTTTCAAGTCTTGAGGAGTGCAAATAAATAAAATAAAAATTGTATCTAACAACAATATGCCTCTCCTGTACTTTTAGGGTTCGGTAACGCTAACCCACATCCATAACCATGCCCACATGTCTTTTTGTTGCATGTACCTGGTGTGATGATGATGTTGTTGGCCTCTTTGATCATGTCAATGGTCTGGTCCACATTGACCTCAGTGTGTGTGCCAACAATCTCCATGGGCTTACCGCCCGCCGTGGAGGTGGTGCCATACCCACCCAGGATCACATTGGGCAGGGAGCGGTTCATAGCCTCGGAAATGAAATGGAAAATAATTTATGTCCAGGGGATTTTTTTGTGAATTGTGCACATGTAGGCATAGCCCAGACATATCACTACTCACCACACACATAATGTAGGAGAGGATGGCACCAGAGGAGCCAATCAGAGCTCCAACTATTGTCATCAGGTTGTTATCTAATAAGAAACCTTCAGCACAGAGAGCCCATCCAGAGTAGCTGTTCAACACTGTAATCACCACAGGCATGTCAGCACCACCGATGGCCGCTGTCAGGGTTACACCCTATTGGAAAGTTGTGGAAGAAAATCACAGGGGAAAATATTCCAGCCACTTACAACCAACTCATTTCAGTGAGAGACAATGTTCAATTCAAACACATCGAGTGGGTCTAAGGGTAAAACAAACTAAAAAAAAGTGCTTTGTGGAAACTCACCATAACAGTGGAAAGTCCCGACACGCCCAGTAGACACCCCATGCCAGTATCATAGCTGGAGCTGAGCATGAAAGGCACCATGCCTCCAACTGATGCTGCCATCAGGCCGGCATTCAGCATGTGTCGTCCTGGCAACATCAGGGGAGCAGAATCCAGGACGCCTACAATCATTTATTTCAACATGTTTTAAAAAATATGTTATAAGGCTAAAAGGGAATAAATGTGACAGGATACAATACACAAGCACACACTTAAGCACGTCAGTGACCTTTGAACCCTGAGACATCTCCGTATGTAGGCCTCTAATCTGCTGTCTGAAAGTCTGACCTGTCAATAACTAGAACAGAACCCCTCTGCTAAACACATCCATTGAGCCACTGCCCTGGCTTCATAAACAAATTACCACAACAATTCCCATGTGTTCATCATGATCATTCATGTTGCAATATAAAATAGTGACTGCTGACAAGTCCACACAACACAGACGTCAGGTCCGAGTTTAGTGGGGGATCTTTAGCTTTGACTAGATTAAAGGGGCAGTCAGTGCCAGACAACATAAAGCTCAGTGTGTTGATACAGATATTTTTAAGTGACATGAAGAGCAATGTGTGTTGATTTGAAGAGAGAAGTGTCTACTGACTTGAACAATTTGACAAGCACACTATATATGCACTGGATATACAGCAGAAGCTACACATATGTCAATAAAATCCATCCACCTTGAAGCTTGCCGTACGCCACCAGTGATCCACTGAAGGTGACGCCTCCGATGTAGGTTCCCAGATATGCCACAGTCTTGAGAACACCAGCGGACGGGTGAGTGTCCAGGTGAGGGTACTCAATCATGAACTCGGCGATGCAGGTGAGAACGGCTGCCAGCCCCACAAGGCTGTGGAAGGCGGCCACGAGCTGCGGCAAGTCTGAGATTTCAATACGCTTGGCAATAGTCAGACCTGCAGGCAAGATATGAACATCAGCCCAAACGTGGAGAAATAAAAGGCACATTTCTCCGTGAGTTACTATGTTTGGCAGAGTCAAACACCAGACACTTAACTTCTCATGCATCTTGGCTGGGATTCAAAACGAAAAGACTTTATGAGGGAAGAAGTTAGAAAAGAGCAAATGCTTAAAAAGGAAAACGCCTGGTTTCAGTTACAGAGTCTGAGCTTCAAAGACAATCTAAGAAAACCTCGTTTAAGTGCACAAGTGTGTTTTCACCGGCCCACACTGGGTAAACTCTCATGCTCTGCCGCTTGTGGGTGTCAAACATAACATCATCTATCATCCTGCTTTCTTAAATTACTATTAACACGTATGACATTCAGACAGGATGACGGAATCCACTCGCCCCCGTATCTGGGCCGGATGATTGATGTTCTGTAATGTGTAAGCAAAAAAAAGTCACATGCAAAGTTAATAGCACGCAACTCATTTATAACGCTCTAGCAGATTTGTAAACAAGCGGTCGAATTTTAAAGAAGCTTTGCCAGAGCTTCGGTCATTTTGTTTCTTTTCAGAAGGAGACTGAAACCCAGTCATGCTCTGTTGAAGGTAGCCTCCCTGCCAAGATACATTACATAGCTTATAGCTTATTAAAGTTAAAATCATGATTGATCATCTATTTTCATAAAAATGCAATCAGACTGTGCTGCAGTGATGAGGCTTTATCCGTTACAAAATAGCAGCATGTGTATCTAAAAGCAGGATGCTACTTACCAAGGGTTCCGCCAGTGGCCATGGCCAGAGACATCTGTGACAGCAGCTCTGGAGAAGGTTTGAGGGCACCAAGGGTCGCGGCAATGCCCCCTGCCACTCCGATCATGCCCAGGGTGTTCCCCAAGCGGCTGGTGCCCTGAGCAGAGAGGCCGGCCAGTGCTCCGACACAACACAGGCCTGAGCCCAAGTACATCATCTGGGTTAAAAAAAATTAAAAAACAAGTTATAAACATAATGATGAGTGAGGGTTAAACTATTTATTCGAGCACAGACAGCTGATTAATCAGCGAGGTGATCATCAGATCAATAAAATCAGTCAACTGTAAGAGAATTTACATAAGCACACAAAGGACTGGTTCACTTCAGGGGACCTATTTAATGCCTAATTAACATGTTTCTATTGGGAATAAATGTAAATACAGTAGAAGGACAATACATATATCACATCACCTGCTCAATGCTGTATCCAGCTGCTACTGAGGCTCCATATCCCCCAACAAATGCCGCTGCAGGCAGCGCATACAGGTAATTGTACTCGGGAGGGTCAGTGGGACGTTTGAACATGTCTAACATCCGCTGAGTGATCAGAAAACCACCTGCACACACACACACACACACACACACACACAAACACTATGTTAGTTTGGGGGCAAAAATAAATCTTGTTTAAATTGTTCTATTTGCGTTGAAAAGTCAGACCAGCGATGTTGATGGACGAAACAAAGGCAGCAGCCAGAGCGAGACTCTCCGGCAGTGAGGAGGGTGCGAGCCCTCCACCCATCAGCACCAGACCTCCTACTGCCGTCAGACCTGAACATCCACAGCATCGGAAAAAGAGATTATACAAAGGTCCAAAAATGTAAAGACAAAAATCACAAAAAGATTATATTTGGTCATAACCATTGCGTATTGACTCCTGACCTGAGATGGCATTGGTGACAGACATGAGGGGTGAGTGCAGAGCAGGGGTCACACCCCACACAGTGTGGTAGCCTACAATCCCAGCTAAACCGAAGGTTGTGACCATCTGAGTGAACGCTGCATTGGGGGATACGAGGCCCAGAGCGAGACAGGTGGACACGCCTACAGAGAGCAGAGACAGCAGAGACAGTGTGTTGATGTTTATTCACGCCTTGTTCATAGGATTCTTCCATATTCCTATAATGGGCAAAATGTACAGTTACAAATGCTTTGTTTCCAGTCCCCCTTTTTCTCCTTGTAAGTAACAGGACACGTTAATAGTAAACACACACATCTACATTTTTTATATGTTTAAGTTGAGCAAGCCTGACGATTCTAAGAAACAAAGATTTACAACAAAGACGTTATTTTTATTATAATGAATCAATCACTTAATGCTCAATACAACATATGAAGTACAGACAAAATACCACCAGGTGACAACTCACAGTCTGAGGGATTGTTTTCAGATTCAAATCTAAAATATGCTCTGAAGTCCAGATCCAAATTATCCATATATATTAGATATACTCAGCAAACAATTATATAATCATGAAAATTAGCTTATCTTTACTGTATGATTAGAATAAACAGTGTTTCTCTTCAATATAGCAAATAAAATTGTGTGAGTCTTTCACCTGTGGTGTAGATGCCAGCAGAGGTCATGGTGCGTTTAAAGGGGGAAATCGACGCTGCCTTCTCAGCTTTCAGCTCCATGACGCTTTTCTGTTTCACTGGGGCTGGGGGGGCTGTTTTTGGGAGCGGGGATGGGAACATGTTCTTGCCTTCCTGGATGCACCAGAGAACACACGTGAGAGACTGTGTGAGAACACTGTGGATTTTGCGTGAGAAACACACATCATCACAAAACTTTGCAGTCCTGCACTCTGGGTGATCCTGCCTGGACGGTGGGAACACTCACGGTACAAACTCATGGACGGCACAGGCGATTATAGCAAACAAACACCAAACGAGTCTAATAAACCAAACAAACCAGTAACTAGACTTTTGGAAAGATAAATTCTCTTTTAAGTGGCCTGAATAATTCTAAGTGTAACATTGGGTAAACTGATACATCCTGTTGAGGTTGCATGCGTTCTCTGCCATAAACAACATGTCAAAGTCAAAAAATCCTGGACAAGTATATTTTGAAACGTTCATAACATTTTTGCTGGAATCCAACATGAGCTATTCCCAGCAGGGATCTGGTTTTTAGTTCTCATTTGGCGCAGTATAGTAGCATGACAGGACCCAATAACTCATGCTGAGAATGAGAGATGGAGGCTGCCAGTGGACAAATAAAAACCCACCTTCATAACAAGAGTCCCACAGATGACATGGTCAATTGTTCCATAGTCGAATTCATCTTTGGGCTCAAAGTGGAAGTATTCCTTGTCTGGGCTAATGGCCTTCAGCAGCTTCAGTATGTTATTAGAATACAGTGTGCTGGCCTGGGAGGCCATGCGACTGGGCAGATCTGTGTAGCCAATGTGTGTCACCCCCTAGTCATGATAATAAAAGCATACTGTTAGTCAATTTTATACACACTGTATGTAAACGTTTGTAACGTATGTAAAGATTTCTCTTGTTTCTTCACCTTGTGAGTGTAGAGCTCCCCAGGCTTAGTGGTCTCAATGTTGCCCCCTGCCTCAGCAGCCAGATCCACCACCACCGAACCATCCCTCATCGACTCCACAAACTCCCTCTTGATCAGAATGGGAGCCCGCTTCCCTGCATGACAGGTGGGGGGTCAAAGGGATGGATGAGATGGATCTGATATTAATAATATTATGCAATCTGAGAAATAGGAAATTCAGCAATCAGATTACCACATTAAAGCCGCACAAACCTGCAGCTGCATAAGCAGTTAGTTTTGGTGTTGTGTCTGGCCTGCTGACACTGCAAGTTCCAACATTTACCATTTCCTCAGCTTTGATTTAGTGCCAACCAACTCTTGATAAAATATTTGTATCAGCTGCTGCTCTCCAATCTAAAAACGTAACCTGTCAGCTCTGGGCAGGTATTTTACACGTGATTTAAACAAAGTTTTTTTGTTGATGGAGTAGTTGCCTCGCAACCATAAAGTCGATTGCTTAACTAAAATAAGGTTAGAGGCTGAAAGGCTCAGCACACCGCCACTGCCAATATTTCCCATATTTATGTTATTGTTTTGGTCCACTGTTACTACAACAACAATACTGATGAACACTGCTTTTACAGCCTTATAAGACAAAAAGACAGAAAAAGGGTAAAAGTACCTGGAATCAGGGCAGTGGTGATGACAATGTCAACCTCTTTGCACTGCTTGGCGAAAAGGGCCATCTCAGCCTCAATGAACTCTTTGGACATCTCTTTGGCATAACCTCCGACTCCCTCACCAGATTCTTTGATGTCCACTTCTAAAGGCTCAGCCCCAAATGACTTGAACTGCTCCAGGGCTGCTGGCCTGAGGAGGCAGCAAACATGTTGGCTACTGTCATCAAACTTATGATAAAAAATTAGAATAGATATAATCATCAAACCCATATTTATCAAAAATATTCATCGAAAGCAGGGGTAGTCAATGATGATTTAACGAGGTCCTGGTGTAGGTGTCAGTGACGGAGGTCCTCCCTCATCTCATACCTCGTGTCAAATCCTCTGACTATGGCTCCCATCGACTTGGCTGCACCTGCTGCTGCTAAACCAGCCACTCCTCCTCCAATAACCAGAACCTGTGTATACAACAGAAACATTCATATATATATATGTGTGCGTGTGTGTGTGTGTGTATCTATCTATCTATCTATCTATCTATCTATCTATCTATCTATCTATCTATCTATATATATATATATATACAGACTTGTGAAATGTGTAAACCATTACCTTAGCTGGCGGCACTTTTCCTGCTGCTGTGATCTGACCAGTAAAGAATCTTCCAAAGTGGTTGGCAGCCAGAACCACAGCTTTGTACCTACAAAACAAACAAATCATGTTTACCCAAACTATGCATTTGCGAACAGCTCTGAACATATTTACCCACATGTATATGTCTATTTGTCATTACCCAGCAATGTTGGCCATGGAACTGAGGGCATCGTAGCCCTGTGCGATGGTAACCCTGGGCACCTGGTCCATGGCCAGCACAGAGCTCTGTCTCTCTGACAGCTTCTTCATCAGCTCTGGGTTCTGTGCCGGATAGATGAAGCTGACCAAGGTATTCTTAGGCTTCAGCAGGTCCACCTCAGTCAAACTGGGGGCTCGGACCTGGCACACAATGGATGTGAAAACCCATGAGTGGCAATTCAGCAACATCTAGGCCCAAATAAACTATACAAAGTCTTAATGGCATGTGTGTACAAACCTTGAGCACCAAGTCTGAGCTAAAGGCTCCCTTGATGTCAGTGATGGTCGCTCCAGCATCTTTGTACTGTTGGTCAGAGAACTTAGATTCCTGTCCTGCTCCACTCTCCACCTGCACCTTGAACCCCTGTTTGACCAATGCCTGCACGCCCACAGGGGACAGCGCCACGCGACGCTCATTCTGCGCCGTCTCCTTAGGAACGCCCACCACAACGTCCTTGTAGAGCACGCCTAAACACGCACAAACCAGCTGATAGGTTAGTTTAGGTCTGCAGCACAGGAAGTACCAAGGAACGATTCAAGTGAATATTTAAATTTGTCACTTCGAAAAAAAATAAAAATAAAAAAAGTTTGCACCATGTGTTCTTTATCGTCGTCTTCCAGGAGCTCGTGCTATAGAGCTGAGTTGTGAACAGTGTCAGAGCAGTTTCTTGCAAGACCACTAGAGGGCCAGGGAGCCGAATTACCTGTCTAATCAAATTACCATAATTATCTTTTGTATGCTTAAAATAAATGTAGGATATATGAATAAAATAAGCCTCAATGTTAAAGTGTTTCTACAGTTTTTGTGGCATAATTAAGTCCAGATCGTTGGACGTACGCAGTGAGTGACGTCAGCCGACAGGTACGATGGGTATAACTGGCAGGTGGCCATCATGCCCATTAATGAGGATACTGATGGCACACGGTGCTATGGCGTTAAAACGAAACGACCCTAATTCAGCGGAAAAAACTCAAGAAGAGGAAAGCGAGGGAAGAACGAAGGTAAGGTGTTTGTTTGTGAGGTGGATGGGGGAGAGTTATCGGAGTAACGCCGAGTTTTTAGCAAGTTTGTTTGTTGGTCCTGCTAGCTAGCTCAGTTAGCCTCGGTTAAATGTTTGCTAGGTAGCATTTATATGTTCATAAACACGATTTTATTTAATATTAGGCCTATTTGATTACTGCTCTAATCGCCACATTTATTAGAATTTTTTTATTATCGTCACCTTCTTACAATAATGGCCAAATTCATTTTTTGACAACAGTGTTTTTGTTTCCCCCCCAAATATCATACTCTATATTTGATTCAGCTTTTTGAAAAACTGAAAAATATTACTTAGGCCATTATTTTAAGAGGGTAACGATATATGGCCTTTACTATAGAAACGATAACCTGTTTCACATATCTTAGATTGTTTTTTTTCTGTGTGTTTTTTCAGGATGATCATCATGAAGATCTTCGAACAGTAAGCCTGAAACGTTGTATGGGTGGCCGCTGTGCTACCTCTTCTGTCGCCCTTCTCTCTCTCGTATCGTGGCCGCCGAGTCACGACTGAGTGTCATGGCCGCCGTGCCATAACCACATATAGTGGCCGCCGTGCCACGACCAAGTATCATGGTCGCCGTGCCATGTCCACATATCGTGGCCGCCGTGCCACGACTGAGTGTCATGGCCGCTGTGCCATGACCACATATAGTGGCCGCCGTGCCATTAAATTGCAGGTAGTCCTCTGCTCACTTGGGGGTAAAAGCTATGAGGGAGAAATTTATTTGCGTGCATGTGTGAATGAGGCTTGTTTCAGCTCAGTGGTACATACTAAAGTAAATTATGAAGGTGGTCACTAGCCTGCCATGCAATCCACCTTATCAATTTTGCAGAGTAGGGAAACAAACTATTAGTATAGAATTATCTTTTTTCTAAAATCCAAGGTGGCTCCCACAGTCAACTTGGCTCTATCCATTCATATAAAACCACCCTAACTTTGTAAAAGCCAGAACTCCTACTGGATCAGTCATTGTTCACCAGTTCGTCATTTCAGTATGACCACCACCTCGTCATCCAGCATTTTGAATCCAGCATTTTGATCCCAGCAGTTTGAATCCAGCATTTTGATCCCAGCATTTTCATCCCAGCATTTTCATCCAGCAATTTGAATCCAGCAATTTGATCCAGCATTTTGAATCCAGCATTTTGAGCCAGCATTTGTCATTTCCTGAAGGATCAGCGAACAGCAGCTTCTGGTGGATGTACATAAATTGTAAGTCTCCTTTTCTTTTTAATGGGCTGGGGTTTTAACAAAACATTTATTTCAGCTTGACCAACCAAGAAGAGCACCCATTTGTCGATCTAACATTTGTTAGATGGGCATATGGGACAAATGGATTATGAAGATGGTGAGTAGCCTATTGCCATTTCCTGGTGGATAACTGACCAGCAGCTCCTGGTGGATCACAGAACAGCAGGTCTTGGTGGATGAACATCAACAGTAAGTCTTTTTTTTCTTTTTATGGGCTGGGGTTTTAACAAACCATTTATTTCAGCTTGACCAACCAAGAGGATCATCCATTTGTCCATCTAACGTTTGTTAGATGGGCATATGGGACAAATGGATTATGAACATAAAGAGCAGAAAAATACATCACACCAGCGTTAACACCAAAGTGTTAAAACACCAAATTACAAATGTAAAAACCCAAATACATTAGACAGTTTCCATCCAAATCAACCAGTTGGCTCCCACAATCAACTTGGCTCTATCGATTCATATAAAACCACCCTAACATTGTAAAAGCCAGAACTCCTACTGGATCAGTCATTGTTCACCAGTTCGTCATTTCAGTATTACCGCCACATCGTCATCCAGCATTTTGAATCCAGCATTTTGATCCCAGCATTTTGATCCCAGCATTTTGAATCCAGCATTTTGATCCCAGCATTTTGAATCCAGCATTTTGAATGCAGCATTTTGATCCCAGCATTTTGAGCCAGCATTTGTCATTTCCTGAAGGATCAGTGAACAGCGGCTCCTGGTGGATGTACATAAATTGTAAGTCTCCTTTTCTTTTTAATGGGCTGGGGTTTTAACAAAACATTTATTTCAGCTTGACCAACCAAGAGGAGCAACCATTTTTCCATCTAACATTTGTTAGATGGGCATATGGGAAAAATGGATTATGAAGATGGTGACTAGCCTATTGCCATTTCCTGGTGGATAACTGACCAACAGCTCCTGGTGGATCACAGAACAGCAGGTCTTGGTGGATGAACATCAACAGTAAGTCTTTTTTTCTTTTCATGGGCTGGGGTTTTAACAAACCATTTATTTCAGCTTGACCAACCAAGACGAGCACCCATTTGTTCATCTAACATTGTTAGATATCTAAAATGGTTAGATAGACAAATGCATTATGAAGATGGTGACTAGCCTGTTGCCATTTCCTGGTGGATCACCAAACAGCAGCTCCTGGTGGATCAACATCAACAGTAAGTCTTTTCTTTCTATTTATGGGCTGGGGTTTTAACAAATCATTTATTTCAGCTTGACCAACCAAGTGGAGCATCCATTTGGTCATCTAACATTATTAGATATGCTAGATATCTAACATGGTTAGATAGACAGATGCATTACAACGATGGTGACTAGCCTGTTGCCATTTCCTGGTGGATCACTGCATAGCGGCTCCTGGTGGATCACAGAACAGCAAGTCTTGGTGGATGAACATCGACAGTGAGTCTTTTTCTTTTTATGGCCTGGGGTTTTAACAAACCATTTATTTCAGCTTGACTGACCAAGAGGAGCATCCATTTGTTCATCTCACATAGTTAGATGGACAAATTCATTATGAAGATGGTGACTAGCTTGTTGCCATTTCCTAGTGGATAACTGCACGACAGCTCCTGGTGGATCACTGAACAGCAGCTCCTGGTGGATGAACATCAACTGTAAGTTTCTTTTTCTTTTCTGTTTATGGGCTGGGGTTTTAACAAACCATTTATTTCAGCCTGGTCGACCAAGAGGAGTACCCATTTGGTCATCTAACATTGTTAGATATATAACATTATTAGATGGACAAATGTGTTAAGATGGTGACTAGCCTGCTGCCATTGCCATGTTGCCTCCTGGTGGATCACAGAACAGCAGGTCTTGGTGGATAAACATCAACCGTGAGTCTTTTTTTTCTTTTTATGGGCTGGGTCTTAACAAACCATTTATTTCAGCTTGACCAACCAAGAGTAGCATCCATTTGTCCATTTAACGTTTGTTAGATGGGCATATAGCACAAATGGATTATGAACATGATGACTAGCCTGTTGCCATTTCATGGTGGATAACTACAGGATGGTTCCTGTTGGATCCCTGATCAGCAGTAAGTCTTCCTTCTTTTGGGTTGGGATTTTGCTTTCCATAACAAATCATTTATTTCAGCTTGTCCAACCAAGGGGGGACCTCTTTGTTCATCTAATTGTTGAATGGACAAATCCAAAATAAATGTTATTTTCACTTCACAACATTTTCCTGATGGACATACAAACAAGTAAGTGCCATTTTTCTTTATTTGTGGTTTTGCTTGGCCACTGTGCTGTGACTGTCCTCTGTTGGCCGCTGAGCCACCTTTTGCCATTTCTTGTTTCACGTCCTCTAATGATTCTGTGGTGAAAGGACTGTGTCTTGGCTGCTATGTCACAAGGCCTAAGCATATTCCCCTGTCTCTTTTCTACATAGCCAGTGTGGCACAACTGTGCTTTGTCTCAGCTGTTGAGCCATTCTCTCTTGTCTTTCTTTCTACTCTGCCTGGTGTTATTTATTGAAAGTGCTCTTTTCTTTTTCTCACATCCTGAAAGGCTGTATGTGCATGTGTATGCGTTTGGATTCTGTGTGTGGTGTAACTTGAAATTCTAGATCCCTATTTCCCTTAAAACACTGATCACTTTATACACATTTTATTCTGACATGATGTGGAAGGGGTTTGTAATTTGACCCTTGAGTCCCATGACATTTTGAAGTGTTTTAGAAAACCATGTGAGAGTCTTCTTAAGCTCTCTGTGTGCCTATGAAAAAATAATACATGATTTAGGGATTTTTCTTAATTTTTGGAACAGTTAGGATTTATGAGCGGGTCTCCTTAACACTACAGAGAACAAGGTTAACTGAGTCGACTCACTTTTCTACTTCCCTTCTTCCCTGTGTGTGAGGAAATCTGACCATTGGTCCTAACTGCATAGTGTGGCATGGTTGTGCAGTTTCCAAAACTAGACAAGGATCCATCTAGTTTTGTGAATCAGCTCACTGTGGTATGCTCTTATGCCAAAATACAGCCAGCAATTGCTGTAAACATGTTCGTTATATAGAGCAACGTGACCACTTGTAGACAAAATAAGTCTAAAGCATTTGTGCAAATCAGGTTCAAGCATTTCAAGTCGTATGCTCTGTCTGTGGTGTGTCAGTTCTTCTGATTGATTTAAATTTGGAGTATTCTAACAAATTAAATGTCAGTGCAGGAACAGGAAAGGCACGGGAAGACACAAAGAATTGCATCTAGCAGCGGACGTGGGATGGATTCAAATCCCGGCAGCAGTGGTGTGACAGATTCTAAGAGAATTACAAAGGAAATATATAATTGTGCTTTTATGGTCAATAGGTGCAGAACACTCAAGCCTACTGATGATGGAGGCCACAGCGGGTTCAGTTTCTCGTGCCACCAGAGAGATCGATGTAGGACACCATTACCCGGCGATGCTCCATCATGGATAGCTGTGAAGAAGACAGCCGCGCAGCACCCAACCCTCCTTGATGATGATGATGCTCTTTTCCATTGACTGTCTTCTGGTATGGACATTCAGATATATTGTCCACTTTGGTTGAATCCTTGCTTGCTATATGTATGTATGTGTATTCAGAGATGTTTATTTTTCAGATGTCTGAACATAAGGACCTGTGACCTGAGCTGACCAAGCCTGCCTTGGCCCTGCCCCTGCCTTGGCCCTGCCTTGGCCCTGCCTTGGCCCTGCCTTGGCCCTGCCATGACCCTGCCATGACCCTGCCATGACCCTCAGGCCTCACCTCCAAAGGTCTGTGTCTGCAAACCACAACACGTTTCAGCTACCGTGCCATAACAGTTTTCTATGAACTGTACCTACTTAAGCCAGAGACTCTCCAACCTCGGACAAACCCACCCCAACTGAAAAATACACACATCTTTTTTTTTATCCAATTAGTAGTAGTAGTATTTGTGATTTAGCTAATTTGGGATAACCGTCTGTACTCTGTACCACCTATGCCACTATTCGATCACCAACAAAGCAGATGACTTGAAATGCAGGTTTCTTCAGATTCATCAGGTTCAAATCATGTTTTCTGACATGATGCTCTGGGGGTCTGTAATTTGACCCTTTGAGTCTCCAAACGCCTTATAAAATCCATTGTTTTAGAAAACAATTCAAGAGGTCCATTACAATTCTTTATGCCTTTAATGGAATAAGTTTCTTTGGATTTTTCATGGTTTGGTTTTTAATTTGTAAAACAGTTAGGATTTAATGAGCTGGTCTCGTTTACACTACAGAAAACAAGGTTACCTGAGTCGACTCATTTTTCTCCTTCCCTTCTTTTCTGTGTGTGAGGAAATCTGACCATTGGTCCTGACTGCATAGTGTGCCATGGTTGTGCAGTTTCCAAAACTAGACAAGGATCCATCTAGTTTTGTGAATCAGCTCACTGTGGTATGCTCTTATCCCCTTATGCCAAGATACAGCCAGCTGATGCTCGTTATATAGAGCAACCATTTGTAGACAAAGTGAGTCTAAAGCATTTGTTCAAATCGGGTTCAAGCATTTCAAGTCAGATGCTCTGTCAGTGGTCCACTGCCACCTCAACAGATGTTGTAACCCTTAAAAGTTTTTTACATAGATGTAAAACAGTGTTACTGCTCTGCTTTCTCTCTGTCTCAAAATTGCAATTTTGTTGTTCTGTTTTTTTTTTTAATCTCCAATGTTAAGAGTTTTTTTTTGGCAGTCTTTCCTTCTTGTTGAGGGTTTAGGGCAGAGGATGTCTCACGTTGTGCATTAAATACAACTCAATACTCAATATGACCTTGTCATTGATCTTGTATTTCCATTAAAAACCTGTTTTGTATCAACAAATTTAATTGTTGCTCCAATTTTGCTCTCTGTAAATATCAGTTTTGCATGTATTACTTTTAAACAATCCTGTCTCCATTCCCAAAGCAGAGTTAAGGTTTTGATGTTGTACGTTATTTAAAAGCAGCATAATATTGGGTTGCTGTGAAAATTTGAGTTGTGTTCTTGCTGAAACATTTTGTTTTAAATATTCAGTATCCGTGTTATTTATTGTCATACAGAGGGTTGTTGTTTTTTTTTGTATTATCATTTTTCATCAGTTATCTTGCTTGAGTGGCAACTTAAGGTGTTTAGTTTTAATATGAGAGGTTGTGACTGTAGCCTGTTTTGTTAATGAAGTGTAATAGATTGTGGCATATTCCTGGATCATCTAATGGAGTAGGAACTTTACCATTAGGAATTTTAATTTTGTCTAACTAAGGGCCCCCAAACATCTTGCATAGGGCCCCCACAGTGCTCGACCATTGGCTCTGTATCAAGTTACACATTTATAGTGTAACTTGAGTGCCACCATACATGGCACTGTGACCTCACCACCAGGGTGACATTATTAGCAGGTGATTGGCTCTGAGCCAGCACAGACAGAGCGGCCTACACTTCCACACACACACTTAAAACTCAAACTTTAGCATGCTTTGTGAAACGTAGTTGGCACACAGCGCCCTACAAACAATAACGACTCCATAAAACAAGTGTCTGTGGACAGAATCTACCAGATCGCTGTGCCAGATTTATGTGTCACCTTTATTTGACCTCATATGTTTTCACACGTTAGCTGTGCAAAGCTGCTGCATGGGCCTCACCACTGTTCCCTGTTTTGAGAAGACCATTTGTAACCCACATGGAAATATTTATGATCTGTGAAGTTTTCCACTCCTCTAACCAGGAGTTTGTCCTTGAGTGAACTGCTACGCTCCGGTTCGTCAACTCCGATACAGAGGAAACAACCAAAGAGAGCACAGAGCCACCATACCCTTTGTGACAAAATTACTGTAAGATTTTGCAGATATTGCAACAGAACTGTGCATTTCTTACCTCTTGAGGCCTTCTGGTCCCATAGGACAGGGAATGTCCTGAATTGCCTCCTTCCGGGTATCTTCTGACGGACCCCTCGCTGACGGAAAATGACAGAGGAGCTGGAGATGCAGCGCAGGAGGGTCGACATGGCCACTGCTGAGTGTCCACCCCAAGAATCCCTCTGGTTCCTGAATATGAGCACGAACAAGCAGCGATAGGCGATAATCTAAAACTACTTCTGCATCTGCTGTCAAAAAACAAATAACATCATAATCCCCCCCTCAGTAGGTCCTGAGCCCTACAGTAACACACCCAGGCTGCCTGTGCTGTGAGGCCTAGAGACAGCCGTTTGACATTTCAGCTCTACAGGACACGACACACAAGGTTGATCACAGACTCTGAGTGTGTTCGCGAGATCTAGACTTGTGACGGCGCAGAGGGAAACTGTGCCAAGTCTGACTTGGTGTTTCTAGGCAGGAGCAGGGAGAAGCAAGCAAAGCAATAGACAAGTCAGAGAACAGGACTAGTTCTATGCTGGGTGGCTTTATTTCTGAGCCAAACAGCTGTTTGTAATGTTTTTTTTAAAAATTTGTTCATTCATTAGTTTTCATAAAATCACTGTTAGTGTCCATAATCCTCCTCCTTCTGTTCATTCCCCCTATGTAATTCATTCACACAACGAATGACTTCATCACCCTTGAGTTAGATAAACTCCCTGCATAGACCGCTTAAATTAAATGACAGACTCAAATAATAATCACTAGTGTTGCCAAATGGCTGACAGAGCCTAGAATATATCATTTATATATTAAATATTATAATTGAATTATTCATTTAAATTAAGTATTTTTATAGCCAGAATTCATGTTTAACTTTGTCTGCTTGTTAGGAAATATTGGACAGTTATCAAAAAGTATTCTCCATTTGATACAAAACTAAAAACTGTGTGTTTCTCATGTATGTTCTGTTACTGAACTTCTATCAGGCCCATTTATTGATGTTTATTTGTAATAAAAGTCATTGATATGTCAAATTTTTCTCTGTGGTAAGATTTTTTCTTTTCTGAATTTTCTGTTCTGACCACACGGCGACGCCCGAGCACTAGAATAATGTCAAAAACGTTTCAGAAATGTGTTGGACAACCATGACTATTTCCAAAGAGAAAGTCTAGCAACCAAAAGGTAATACATTAAAACTGTGTGTACTATTAAATTTTAAATGTTCCTTCATATGCTGGAGCTCTTAGGACCACACCTTTGCTCATTCACATATGGTTTGTCTGTCATTGTATTAGCTTTATTTTATTTTATAATACAGCGGAAACACAGGGAAAGATTTTGGTTGAACGTCTCAGGTTAACGCCACATGGATTTTTATAAACATTATGGCTTGGTGTCTGTCAGCATCGCAAACATTCACAACATTTAAACAACAGTCACCAATTCCTCCTTTTACCCGGTTAGTTACTCTGTGACATCTTTATTGCAAACGACAATTTATCGACAACGTTGTTGCTATTAGCTAGTAGCATGTAGCCTAGCTGATGTTGAGGTTGGGGTAATGGCACCACAGCTATCCCTATTTGTTTCGTATTATTATTAATTCTACTCTTAATGTGGAAACTAAACTGTTGATTAAGGATGTGGTGTCAATGTATTATTAAGTGTATATGCTGAACGTGTTTTATCGTCGTGTCATTGAGAGACAAGCTGAGAAAACAGCTGAAAGTGCTGGTGCTTTACTCACTGTCATTAATCTCTGTTGGCTATTAGAGACCTATTAGTGAACTCATTAATATTTCAGTGATTTGTAGACATGAAAAACAACTGAGATAAAATATTTATAATTCAGTCTGTTTAGTTTTGTTCAGCTCAGCTTTTGTATTTCAAAATGCAGTATCATTCTCAATTTTTTAATATCAGTATAAAATCTACTCTAACATTTTAAAATAATTAACCAATTTAAAATAGGTTTTAAAAACCTATTTAAAATAATGAACCATGGTGAACCCTGACACCACATGCATGGACACTACATTAAATGAGAGCTAATCCCATCACCTCTCTGTATATTATTGTCAGTGTGGTCAGTGGCTGCTGATGGACAATGGAATCTCTGAGGCTGTTGTCAGTGGATCTTTCAGACCGAGGCTCTCAGAGATGCAGGCTGGGTCCAGGCATGATGACGGCGCTGGGTCTGAGTCTGGGCTCCCCACTGCTGGTGTCTGTCCCCGGGGGAAGCTGCCTGTGCACTGCCTGGCCCCGAGCTGACTTGGCAGAGGGCTTTTTGCAAATGGACCTGAAGTGTTCCTCTCCAAGTCTGCTTGCTCACTCTCCCAAACATCTGCACCTGGACGCTGGTCAGCTCATGCCTATACCATGCCCCAAACTGAAATGTGTTAGAATAACTGTAGTGGTCCAGAGTGTTGATTTTAAAAAACACACACCTCCACGTGTTGTTCATGAGCTTGTGAAAGACATGCTGAAAGGTGTTTATGTCCACGAGACATACGTGATAAACCTGGAAGACTTTGATACAGATATTAGATATGTCGTTATTGAAAGTGTGCACTCAAATTCAACCAGTGCTGGATTTATCACATCAAAAACGTCTGTGGAGATAGCTGGCATCCAGACAGTTCGACATTACAGGAGTCAGCTGCAGGAACAGCACACTGTGTCACTGGGGGGTCTGGAGGAGGTCAGAAAGTATTGACTATGATGATATTATTCAGTTACAGAGTGTAGTCAAACTACTGGACACGTGCATTTGTCTTTTTCTGTACTTTAGGTGAACGCCTCCCTGAGAGAGATGCTGCAGCTTCCCCTGCTTTATCCAGGCACCTTGAGCTCTCTGGGTGTATCGTGTCCCAGAGGTGTGCTCTTGGTGGGGCCACCGGGGGTGGGCAAGACCCTGCTGGTCCGCAAAGTGGTAGGGGAGGTGGGAGCCAACCTGGTTGTGATCAGAGGGCCAGAGGTAAAATTAAATTATACTAATGTCATCCTTTCAAATATATCTGTGTGAATGTATGTATCTGTATGATTTGAATACGTATGACAATGTGACAGATTTGAGAGTTGACCATTTATGCCTTCAAGAAGTGGAAGTTTCCTCGGAAGAAATTAGAGTTCTTGATATTAAAGCCAAAAATCCAAATGTAGCATTATGGGTAATGTACAGAAAATTATTAAAATAAATGACTTTGGTGACTTGAACCAAGAGAATTTGGTTGAATTCTAGTTGAACCACACTCTGTTATTGTTGTGTTTTCAGGAAGTAAACAGAGTTTACAATCAAACTAAACTTGCTGATATTTTTTATTTTATAAAAAATAACAGTGTATTAGTAATGATAGTAAGTGTAATTGATTATCTCAGGTGGTGGGATCACGGCCAGGTGAGAGTGAGGAGATGCTGCGGGCTGTGTTTGAGCGGGCTCGATCAGAAGCTGAAGAAGGTCCATGTGTGCTGTTTTTGGATGAGCTGGACTCTCTGTTTCCAAGGAGAACCAGCTCTTCAGCACCAGAGAACCGTCTGGTTGCTCAGCTTCTCACACTCATGGATGGGATGAATCAGTCTGATCGCTTTCTCATCATCGGCGCCACCAACCGGCCTGACAGTTTAGACCCAGCACTGCGCCGACCTGGAAGATTTGACAGAGAGGTATGAAGAAGTAAATAAATCATTATTTGATAGTAAATGAAAATCCCTGAATTCTACGTCTTTTTTGCAGGTTATCATTGGAGCTCCCACATTGCAGCAGAGAAAAGACATCTTGACTGTTCTGTGTGCAGGGATGCCAGTGCATCCCAGTGTGGACATGGCAGAGCTTGCACAGAGAACTCCAGGCTATGTCGGAGCAGACCTCAGTGCTCTGTGCAGGGAGGCTGCCATGCAGGCTATACGGCAAAACTCAAAGGTAAATACAGCAATCAATGGGTCAATGTTACATACGGAAACAAAACACTTAATCTTATTCCTCAAAGGAAAACATTCTCTTCAGAACTACATGTTGGACCTACTTTAAGGATACTGTCTCAAGCATGTTTCAAATAAACATTTTTGTCTTTGCTTTAACTATGGACGTTAAATGTTAGATGCCTCTCTTCTCTTCTGTTTCTTGGTCTTGTGTGCAGGGTTCACCAGAGCAGGCAGTATGTATGAACCACTTCCAGGAGGCACTGAAGCTGGTGCGTCCCTCCTGCCTGCGCAGCAGCCTGGGCAAGACGGAGCTTTCTCCAGTGTCTTGGGAGCAGATAGGAGGCCTGGATGATGTTAAACTCAAGCTAAGACAAGTAAATATTTGTTGTTGCTTGAGCACATGCACTGATAAGGAACCTCAGAGTTTCCTGCAAAACAAAGACAAATATCTGTGTATGAGACTTTTAACATTTGTCCTTTCTCATGTCTGAACAAGAGTATTGAGTGGCCAATGAGGTACCCTGAGGCATTTGTGCGTCTGGGTCTCAGTCGGCCCCGGGGCGTGTTGCTCTATGGACCTCCAGGATGTGCAAAGACGACGCTTGTCAGAGCTGCAGCGGCCTCCTCCTACTGTTCCTTCCTGTCTGTCAGTGGTGCTGACCTCTACTCTCCCTATGTCGGAGACTCCGAAAAGGCTTTAGCACAGGTGCTTTGTTTACACACCATGAGAAAAGACCGGCGAATGACCATTGTTTTTGTGTGCTGACTTTTTCACTCATAAAATCATCCAACTGTCTCTCCACATGTAGCTGTTTCGCCAGGCGCGGGCCTGTTCTCCCTGTATCCTGTTCCTTGATGAGATTGACTCTCTGATTGGCTCAAGGTCGAACAGTCAGACACCCAGCGGGGTGCACACCCGCCTCCTGTCTGTGCTCCTGAATGAGATGGATGGTGTTGGCCTAAAGACTCTAGAGAGGAGAGGGACTGAGAGAATCCTACAGATGGAAGGGGTGGAGGAGAACCACGCACAGGAACAGGTCAGATATTATGCTGATGTGTTCAATTCATTATCTTCACTTTTTGAAACACCAGATCAATGTGAAGCTGTTTAGTGAACATGTCATAATAAAAGCTCTCTTGACAGTTGGACGCTCAGGAAGTATGCAACAAAGAAGTGATGGTTGTAGCCGCCACTAACAGACTTGACTGCTTAGACAGTGCCCTCCTCAGACCTGGCAGACTGGACCACATCATCTATGTCCCACCACCTGACCAGCAGGTGAATAAAAATACAAAACATGATGGCTTTAACAAAAAATATTTTTTTCAAAAGGAATTCTGTGATAATACAATTTAGTTACTCTGTGCCTTTTCATCTGTTTGTTTATAATATACAACATGCTTACCTCATTTGTGTATCCTTTCATGTGCCCAGGCTCGACTTGCCATCCTGAAGGTGTGTACTCAGTTAATGCCCGTCGATGCTGATGTGTGTCTGGAGGATCTAACGACAAAGACCCAGCTTTATACTGGAGCTGATCTGGAAAATCTGTGTAAAGAGGTAATCTTAACACAGACGAATATAGGAGTACACGGTGTCATAATAATCAAAATGATAATTTAAGGGTTAATACAATTTAAACATTTTTAAAAAGGATGTGACAAACAAAAAAAAACAAGCATATTCCCCTTGTGTCTGGAGCGTAGGGTTTGTTGGCCTAGGCCTTTCTGTTGGAACAGTCTAAAATGTTACAGTGTAAAGGTTTGTTGTCACAGTCATCAAAAAAATTGCAGCTCTTGTGGTTCGGATTTTGTCTAAAATACAAAATGTAATCCTATCCCTAAATATGGACTTTGAGACAAAGATGAGTCAAAATATGTTATTTTTTGCAGGCTGCTCTGTTGGCGCTTCAACAGGAGAACATGGAGGCTTCAGTCATCAAACACACTTACTTCCTCCAGGCCCTCAGAAAAATGAAGCCCTCTCTGACTGCCCAGCAGATCCACACATATGAAGCACCGCTCAGATGACAAATAGCATATGACCATGTCCTCTGCATTACAAATCATATTGTGACCCAAAAATAGTTTTAAATAAAATCAGTAAAACATGAACTATTGCGTCTTGTATTTTTCCTGTTTTCTGTCACTGATAAGTCAAAACAGCAACCAGATGCTGACTGTCAGTTTCCAAATGTGGCCAGTAGAGAGTGCTGCACACCCAGAAACTGTATTGATCATCAGCTAAGAGGATGTGTTGAAATATATGACTCCACTACCACATCACAATGCAGGAAGCTCTGTCTGGCTACGTGCCTTTCACCTCGTACTACCCTACATCCTGCCTACATCAGCTCTGCTAACAGGATGCTGCGCTAGAAGCCATCGAGTACCTCTCTGCAACAACAGGTGAGACCTGCCACACACAGCTGCCTCTGATGACTGGTTGACTTCATTTTACTGAATTTTCTCTCAGCCTCATTGATCAGTGGAGTCATAATACATTTCTCTGTAGGTATTTGAAAAATTTGAAAAATGAGTGGATTTTTCCAAATGTTGAGAAAGAGAAAGGAGGTAAGTGGTCTATATTTTGAAATGTTCAGTGATTGTGTGTTCATAGCTCATGTAGGTTGTTATTTGAATCTCATTATTATGACACACATTATGACAACTTTTTAAAATTGGTGTTCCAGTTGATCCCTTTGATTGGGTTCATGGCATTTGCTGCAACAGGAGCCACCTCTGCTGCGATGTACTTTCTATTCACTAAACCTGACGTCATGTGAGTGTTCTCATTTTGATGAAATAATACCTACTTTTTTTTATATAAAATGAAATTTAGACTTTTTTAAATATTTTATCATTGTAACCTTTTTGGATTCAGTTTAACTTATATTAGCCTCTGACATCTAAACCATTAATAATGTCATGTCATTTCATTCAATGCTTATAGTTTGAATAAGACTAAGAATCCAGAACCATGGGAGAGAATAGATCCATCAAAACCCCAAAAGGTAACTTCTAACATTACTTCGTATATTTTACATGTTTGCGTGTTTGTTACAAGATGCAGATAGGCAGGTTTCCCAGGGTACAGCTGTAATCTGCTGAGTCACTGTGGAAGAAATGCTATCAAATTAGTGCCAGCCTGCTGCTGCTGTCTGCGTAATATATATGTGTGTGTGTGTGTGTGTGTGTGTGTGTGTGTGTGTTGGCATACCACCATGTACCTATTAATATTATCATCTCTTAGTTTTGCAAATAGGTCAAATGAAGCCTCATTGTTATTTTTGGCATTTCACTGCAGCTCATCACCATTAATCAGCAGTGGAAACCTGTGGAGGAGCTGGAGCTTGTGAAGAGACTCACAAAGTAAAAAAATAAAACCGAACAAACAGGCGAGAGAGATCCACAGTGTGACTACCTGCCTGCCCCCCATCAGTCTAACAGAATCCTTTCTGCACAAACTAGGACGCTTTGACACTCAGTGTGCGGAAATGCTTCTGCTCCACTGGTGGGGTTTCACCCTGCTAAACCCAAGGACACCATCCACAACAGAAAGCTATGGTAACAGATGAGCAATCATGACGTCATGAAGTCAAAGTGAAAGAAAAAGTGAAAAATGTTGGTACTCCAGAGCTATATTTGTGTTGAATAAACTGCATTTAATGTGGCAGTGCAGTTGGTCACACATAAATCTATATGTAGATTAAGTGCAAGGTTCTGTCTAACGAACAAAATGTACACTGAGTATAAATGTGCTGTGCAGTCTTTAAATTATTATTATGAACTTGACGTTCTGAGCGTTGCTGCCGTTAATGAAGGAATAATAAAATTCCCATCTTCGATCAGATGTTTGATGCTGTCTTTTGATGCTACATCATCCACTGCTCAAAAAAGATGTTTGAATACAGCTGACAATAAATGCAGTGGTAATACATTGGATTTGGATATACAATGTGTTCATCTCCTCTGTCTGTGTAAAACAGTGTGGGCTATGTTGTTGGCAGAAAATAAAATGAGGTGAGGTGTTGCCAGCTGGGACAGCTGTAAAGCCATTACAAAGGGCAGATGCACTTATCTGCTCAGTTTATGGTTGTGTGGGCATCTTACCGTCCCATTTTGTTCCGTAATAATCCAATCCTCTTAACATCCATCTTGTTTCTCAGAGCAATGAAAAAAAAAACCATGCCAGTGTCTGAGAGCCATGGCCTATTTGACTGTTGGCTACACCTTTCTCTCTGAATGCATTCCTCATTAATTATTAAACAATAAACATCAGGTGTCACGGGACAAACGGAAGAGGAGAGGCAGGACATCTGTTTCCTGGTCTGTAAGAATCCTCGTCTATCAGGAAACACTTCTCCTCGCAGACATTTCAGGTTATACATGCAAATCAACACTGTTTCACTTTGAAAACATTTCCTTACTCCGTGCTGTTGGTCAGTGCATGTACGCTTCTGTGGTCCCATCGCAGTAAACTGTGTCAACAATGAATATATACAGGCAAATGTACAGTGCTACTTGGCCTCACCTGTTAAGATATGTACATCTGGAAGGTTATTTCAGGAGACAATGGCAGATGAAGGTCATTGTGTGTGTGTGTGTGTGTGTCTGTGTGTGTGTGTGTTGGGGTATTTGAGTACGTGACTGGTTACAGTCTCTGTGACACCACACACCATGTGACTGATGAGAAAAGAAGGTAGTGCTCCCACAGTGCATGAGAAGTGAAAGAACATTATTATTAGTGGAACAATTCATTGCATCAACACTAAAATAAAAATAAACTCTTGATCTGTTAGACTTATGATGATGAAAACACAAACACACATATGAATGACATTTCCTTACTATATTCTTCTATAGTACAGTATATATATGTATGTAGTATATACAGTATATTCTGAGATCAGACTATGGTGACTGAGAGGATTCAGCTCAACAGTTAATGATCCTCCAATGATAACAGAGCAGGCAGGTAGATTCTGCAGAATGACTGTCTCTTCTTTTAGGCAAATAAAAGTTAACTCCCTCTGTTTCAATGGCCTTAAGCACATACACCTGTTGCCTGGAAACCGAGACACTCCCAGCTAACTCATGTTGTCAGTAATAAACCCCAGAATAAAGCCATTGGCTAGAGATATGTTTTTATGTTCCTGTGTGTGTGCACCATCATTGAAGGGGTTAAAGTTGGTAAACAGAGGTGTAATTCAAACTGTATGTGGGCACGTTATCTCAAAATAATGACGTGAAAATAAATTCTCAGCCTGGCTGAAGCGCACCACCCAGTGTTGGAAAGTGACAGCAAAACAAGCAAACTGCAGTGTGTACTCAGTAACATACATAATGCTCTTCTATTTCTTATATAAATAATAACAATAAATAATTATATAATATAAAAGGTGTTTCCTTAGTGGCAATCACAGAAATATGACTCGATGGGTCAAACGCCCTGCAACAGTAACTAATTCAGTAAACAAATACATTTAAATTTGTGCCACGCAGTTTCCTGAAGTCAGTGTCCAAAGAAATATGATACTGGGAGACACAAAAGATTAAATACTTTATTACAAACAAAAACTGTGATCCATTTCCCAATCTCCCTCAATGAATAATATCAGAGATGTTTGTATTAAACTCCTCCGATCCTCTCAACCCACAAAAAAACACTAAAAACATAATTATTGGCAATTTTTAGCACTTGCATTCTTCCTGCAAAACACTGTAACAGTGAAATACTGATGATTCCCCAAAGCTGTCTGCATTATGATACTGTCAGTAAATTATATGAGAAAAAGCTGTGTAGCTGTATAGAGAGTAAGGCTGAAACCACAATGAGGTCAGTTGAACTGTCGCATTAACCATTATTCAGTCACACGGATTGTCAGCTGTCTGCTCAGCATGAAGAATTAAAAGCCATGCTAGAATAAAATACCTAGTGTAAAAAATGTAGAGTTATTTTATTGTTGGTCAGTAGAGCCAATAGAGACTATGTTAAGAACAGCTAAGACTGCTGTCTTTAAAAAATCTGCACAGATTTTGTCTGGAGCTTATAGGTGATTTAGTGCATTAGATGAAATTTAAGTCTTATAAAGGGACACGTTAACGTCACCAAGGGACACGTTAACGTCACGTTAAGTTTTTTTGTGGTGAGGAGTACAGGTTACATGAAATGTGACCATCAAATGACATGAGGCACCTTCGCTGACATCCTCAGTAAAGAATAAAAGATCACATTATATGTCCTCACATCTATAAAGAATTGATTTACATCTGACTGCAAAACATCAGATGTGGAATAGGCTTTAATGGTGAATTAAGAGCAGGTTTTTTATTCCTCACAGCTAAAGCATTCAATCAAACTTTCACTCTGAAGCCTTGCAAGCATATTGTCCCTGGAGGTGGTGGTGGTGATTCTTTAATTAGATGTGTGCATCTGTCCTTTGGCACCAGTCTTTTTCCACTCGCATTCAGTGTACTGTGATTCGTGCTATGGCAATGAGCTGTAACAGCCCTGCGACATCCATCCAGGCACTCTGTACTGTCAAGCTCCAGGAAGTGCACAGTGAAAGTCAATGTGAACATGAGTCTCTCTTTAAGGATTGGACTGCTGGCACTGCACACAAATGCGCACCAGCCTCTGCCTGTGTGTCTGCACCTGCACAGTGCACCTGGTGAGACCATAGGTGTGAATCAAAAGGTGCCGGGCCTGTGCTTGAACTTCCTCCCACTTGTCTCCACTAGATGGCGCTGTCGACAGTAAAATGCATTTAACTATATTGTACAGGAAAAAAGCTTAAGATGACCATACAGAGCAGGGCTCAGTCATATTTATTGGAATTTAAACTGATATCTAATGTAGAATCTTATGTAAACTGTAAATGATTTTTCATGTACACATTTTGATGCAAACACTTGTCCATGTCCTCTGTTCATGATAAACACATTTATTTTATGGGTGAACCAGAAAAGTAACTCAGTCTAAATATGGACAAGTTGCATAAAAAGTCATATTTTTTTATGTGAAATCCTGATTTGACTGGAACCTTCGAAATAAAAAATAGGAATATATTTCCGCATTTCCACAAATTCCCTCTGTAATGTACTGCTATCATACTCACCGAGCTGGAGATGCACCACTGCTGCAGTCTTGTCAGTGGTCAGTGCCCAGACATTCAGCTCATCTACTGATTGGACGTCATCCAGCTTCAGCAGGTCTTCTCTGATTCGCTGTGAATCAAGGTGCCTGGGAACACCTGATACAGTGAGATAAAAAGAACACCATGACTCACAGCAAACTTAATGCTGATTATTATAATATGACAGGACAAGAGGCAAGACTTACCCTCTAGCACAATGACTACTGTGTCTCGCATGATGCGGAATGTAGTGAAGAGAACCAAAATGGAAAAGATGTACGTGCAAATGGGGTCTGCCAACTTTAACTCCGGCTGTGAAGACACAGAGTTACATCACATATAACCTATATGACCTATAATTGATTACAGTTTTAATGCATTTGGCCATCCGGGTAGTTAATTAAAAGTAATCTAAATTTAAAAGTTTAACTCTCTAAAATACATTACTGAAAAATGAATGATTATGTGGCACAAAACCACAAGTTCAACAAATAAATAAAATAAATAAATAAATCCTGTTAATTGTTAACACTCGTTAAAAAGGCTGAGTACCTTGAAACGGACAATGTAAGCAGCTATGAGAACGCCGACGCTCTGGAGGAGATCTCCTAAAGCATGGATGAATGCTGCTCTGACAGCCAGGCTGCCATGTGGCCTTTGCTGGTGACCTGACCCTGCTGACTGTGAACCTGAGGGAACTGAAGGGC
Organism: Trinectes maculatus; assembly: GCA_016785345.1. Lineage (NCBI taxonomy): Eukaryota > Metazoa > Chordata > Actinopteri > Pleuronectiformes > Achiridae > Trinectes > Trinectes maculatus. Next base: position 846,398 of record JAFBJQ010000179.1, read on the forward strand.
CGTGAGAATGACCATGGCCGTGAGAGTGGAGGTGACCACCTTGGTTTAATAGGAAACCCATTCTAAGAAAACAAAAACAGTTTTACTTTTAAGCATAAATTATAAATAAAATAAAAACATATTTTCTCCAACTGACATCATGATACAACTGAATTAGAAAGAGGATTTACTTATTAAGCTGCTGACTGTGGTCAAACATTATACACTTGAGTATCAGCAAATGTGGTCTAGATGGTACTTTGAACAGAACAGTTACATTTTTGCTGATGTCTACACTCACAGTGATTTGTTCAGCCTTGTCATGTTGCTGACTTTGTGGTAAAAAATGTACAATTTTAGTTTATGACTGTTTACAAGGTACGGTATAAATTTCCACTGTGATGAATGTGGATATGGTATACTCCAACAGTTTAAAAGCACTTGGTCGTTCCTAGCCTTTAAATATCACAAACTAACGTCACAAAAACACAGTCAATAAGACAGACATATAAAGCCTCACAGTTTTCTCTAAAACAAACATTGGCATTAGGATTTCACTCACACTAGGTTGACAGCCACACCGACAGCTGCAGTGATTAGCATGACATCTCCGTCTATGCTGAAGTCTTGGTGTACCGTCCTCTGAACTGCCTCATAGACTAGTATGGCTGTCAGGATGTAGATGAGCACCACACTTAGGACTGCCGATACCACCTCTAGACCAAAAAAATCACAGTCAGTTGTATGTACAAAGTGCATTCAAAACAATAACCATAAGAGAAAAATCTAATTTCACAAAGTAGCTCAAGACACGAAAACTGTGTCTTTTATATACTCTGAGATCTCACAATAACAACTTAAATTATTTAGTCTGTTTAAACTGTATATTTACTATCAATTCAAGACAAGCTATGGACAAGCTCAGGCGAAACAAATTTCATGGTTCATTAATTTATTTAACTTTGCCGATGTTGATATATATATATATGTTAATGTGTGGTTATTTACATAAAACCTGTTTAATTCTGCTTCAGGCAACTGAGTCAGAGTTTCTAACATGGAGGCTTAAACAAATTTGCCTTTTTGACAGAGTTATTCCACGATGTTTTATCTCCCTGACAGCTGCAGACAATGGAAAACAATGTATAGAATGGGCTATCACCATGGGGAACTACAGTTACACTGTAACTGATAGCTACAATGAACAGATACAGTACCTCAAGGTCTAATTTTAGCGGCACAAGTTAAACTAAAGACTGCTGAACACAGGCTTTCTCCTTTTAACATGACTTGTCTGCATCAAAACTCAATTTTTTGCCTCACACCAGAAGTGGAGGGAAAGAGAAAGAGAAAGAGAAATTTTGAAGGCAGCAGGGTACCTAGGCGATGCAGGCCAAAGGTGAATCTCTTGGTGGGTGGCTTTGTGGAGAGCCACAGGGCCATCAAAGAAAACAAAATGCCCACCACATCTGCTAGCATGTGGACGGCATCAGTCATAATGGCCAAGCTGTTTGACACATAACCACCTGAAAGTAAAAGGCAACAAGATTAATTAAAATGATTTAAATTTTGACATGACATAAAATGATCACAAAAGCAGCCACTGGAGTGGGACAACCCACTCTGAACTGGACTAAACACTGCTATCAAGTGGTGAACCGACACACACTATCAGCAAAAACCTATGTCTCAGTCACCACATGTTTATTAGAAACAACTGACTTCTACAGACAACAAAGGTCCTCTGTCTCATATGAAAAAAGTCCCACAGTGGATTGTGTGTTGCATCCCTCCAACCGAGCTAGAGACTCACAGGATCAACGCCAAGATGTATTGAAGCTGTTCTGGCAGCTCATGTCGGCCCAACACTGTAGTCACTAAACTTACTGACAAATTATTTGAAATTGTAATGAAGACCCAAATCAGGTAAAGCGAAAGTGGTGATGTCAGCCCCATACCTGAAGAACTTGGAAAACTGGATTGGTATGTCATTTGTGGTGCGATGCTGCACATTCTTACCTATAATTTCACCTGCCATGAAAACGAAATAGAGCACAGCTGCAATGACGAGCCTTTTCATCACTCTCTTTTGCTTGGTGTTCTCCCTCTTCTTGGTGCAGCTGTCACACGGGTCCATGTTTATTCTCGGGCTGCCCAGGCTGGAAGAGGAGTCGAGGAGGGAGTCATCGTCATCCTCCGCCACCACCAGCGTGTTTACGGCCACCCCGTTGGACGGAGCTCCGGCAGAGTAGTCTGACATCTCTCCGGACACCACCACCTTCAGCTTGTTGAACTTGGGGGTCTCGTCCTCCACCAGCTCATCGGACATGTCAAAGGGCGCCGAGTCGCTCAAGTCCCAGTCGCTCCGATCCCTCCTGAAGGCGGACCGCACCTTGCTGAAGACATTCCCACCGGACATCTTTAACGATCACGGGGGGGGAGAAGGGGGAAGACCGGGGGGTGGGTTTCTCTGTGTAGGTCACTGTCCTGCGAGGTAATCATTCACATTTTTGCGGCCGGGTTTCGCTCGTTTTCCATTTTTACACCTGTGAACAATGACAAAAAAGTGACACCAAAAACATGTTATAATTTCATATTTATGTAACTTTGACATTGTTATCCATGACCTTTACTTCACTGACACTATTACTGTAAGAAAACGCCCTTGAATTACCCACATCCCGCATGAGCTGCTCAACTTCGGTCATTTTAAACACTGGCTTGGCTGAACAGTAAAAGGCTAGCTAGGACAGGCTAGCTGTCACTCTGTGTCAAGTTTGCACTTAAGACAACTGCTATAAATGTGACGGACTACATAAAAACATCCGCCGGACTTACCTACAGTAGTACGTTGCTTTTGTACGAACTTTAAATGAACAATTTCCGTGGTTAATCCTAGAGTAAACATTTGAGTCCAACCACCACATTCGCACTCGGAAGTCACAGTAGCAAGTTTGGTTTCGCACGCAGTCATGTGATGACGCAGCGGTCACATGACGTCCGTTCGGACGCAGCAACAAACCCTGGCTGTCACAGAGGTTTCTCTCTCGTATAACATCAACACACGTCAACTTCTGACTCCTGCTGCTACGTGTAAAGAGATATTTGATCAGGTAAGAGGCTGTAGGCTGAGGTGGGATATTTACACATTGTCTGGCGCATAAGCGACACGCACACACCTTTAGCAGCTAAGCTAAACACTTCCGTTACATAGCTAGGTGGTGGATGTTTGATTAACACATCAGCTGATATAAATGTGACATAACGTCTATCTGTGTTTATTTCAGCTTTTAAAGGGAACCTGTGTCAACAAGCTGTTTATGGATGTAGACGGGATGGAAGATGAAGGATCCTCGTCTCTGAGTGAAGGTGTTTGTGTGTGTTTTAACCTGCTCTCTGTCTGTCTATGCCAAATGATACCATTCAGTAATAATGTTTCTGTATTAATCATACTTAATCATACTTCCTGGTACTTATATGTAGCAAGTATGGCTTTCCAGGCATCTCAGAGTTTATCAGTGTGTAAGGTCCAGAGATTATTTTGGTGAACACTGAGTAACTTGGCTGTAAATTGTCTTTAGCACAACACTCAGCTGTCTTTGCCAAAGACATGACTTAAACGCAATATTAAACACTTTGTACATTTACCTTTCTTATTTGATAGATTCACAGGTGGCGCATCAGGAATCCCTGCATCAGCAGAGGACAGCCGCTGAGGACAATTTGATTGTGGATAAGAAAGCAGTCGATAAACTCACAGAGGGATTGCTCTCTCACTACCTACCAGATCTACAGAACTCTAAACAAGCTCTTCAGGAGCTCACGTGAGTATATTCTTACTAGTTGTATCATAAGTTATTACCACTGCAAATTAATTGTGGACTTAATTTAATAATTTATAAGTCGTCTAGTGTTGCTCTTGGCACCAGCACTAGGTCATCAGACAGAAGTAATTGACAACCAAGGTGCTAAGACTGATCTCAAACAGACGCTTATAAATAGTTGCACCAGTAGCAATGGGTTAAGAAGAACTAGATGGATGGATGGATTGAGTGATTGCTCTAGTGTTTCATTAACAACACGATTGTTTTTACCTAACCCTAACCCTTGTATCACAAATAGTGCCATTTTTAAAATGTTTATCTCATCCAGACAAAATCAGCTGATTTTGTTAGACACACTGGACCAAGAAGTCACCAAGTTCAGAGAATGTGCCTTACTAGATCTCAATTCCCTGGTATGTTTAAACCAAAAGAAAACATCATTTGTACATTTGTATCGTTGTATTGTATCCTGTACACCAGAAAGAACAATCATTTCTAATCAGATGTATTATGTTTAGTTTACAGAGGCAAAGGTTTACCACAATAAACTGGTGAACATAAGGAAGGAGATGATTATGCTGCATGAAAAGACAACTAAACTAAAGGTAGCTCCCATCTTAGTCACATTTGACAATGACTGGTATTGCTGAGCAGTCTCTGTTGAAGCATGTTGTTGGAATGGATGCAATTCAGATAAAGAACCAGCTGATTAAATCTTTACTGTTGGTTTCTCCCAGAAAAGAGCTTTAAAGCTGCAGCAGCAGAAGCAGAAAGAAGCACTGGAGAAGGAGCAGCAGCGTGAGAAGGAGCTGGAGCGAGAAAGGCAGCTTATTGCCAAACCTGCTAAAAGAACATAGGAATCACAAGAACTGTATTCTTGCCGTATTAAGTGACTATACAGGTGGTTTGGCATGTTTTGGCATATTTCTAACATATCAGCAACCGTTTTCCAAAGCATGTGTATTGTACAAGAGCAGAGAACCACATAGATGAGAGATGAGCTAATATTTTAAACTATTTCCCAAATGGCGTTACATTGTATTCATCCAGCCATGAATATAATGTCATGCTTTATAGTGATCCATGTTACATGATGTTACATGGTAATGCAGTTGTGAGTACTGATGGGTCAGATTTGCTCTGGATCATTACACATTACCACAGTTCTGGCAATAAAAATGACCTTGATTTTATTGCTTTATTGTTTTACATCACAATAAGCTTTTTTGTTTGAAGTACAGATCAATTGTAGTTGTAAAGTAAGTATTTAACCAGAAAAGACTGTAAACGTCTGTTGTGTAATTTGTTTGACTCTGAGGAGCTGTTACCTTGTAGCTTGACTCATGTTGTTTATTATTATGACGGCCCTCATTCATCTTAAAAATGACACTGCAGTCAGAGTCAGACAGTCACTATTGACAGTGATATGCTTTGGAAAATGGTTTATTGTGTTCAACAGTGTGTGAAAACCTACAAAACTGATTTTTTTATTTCTGAGATTATCAAGTGGACGACAAACCAAAGATATGGACTAAATCATCAAATGCTGGTAATGCTGGTCACCCACTGAAGACATAAACTCAAGCACTAACTGAGCGTGGAACAAACGAAGAACAAATAAAAGATGCAACCCAGCCATTACACATGAACAAGGCGAAGAGTCCTTGCATTTCCTGTCTTTTTTTTAATCGTTAAAATATGTTGTTCCCGGGCTACACGCTCTGTTAGTGTTGGAATTTACCAAACACTTTTCATGAAATAGATCTGCACTTAATTTGACTGGCTTTGCACCTATTGTACACGTGTCTGCAAATATGTGAACAAAGCTTCTCAAAGCTTTTCTATGCACTGCGTATACCTGAAAACATTCATGTACTATCAATTAAAAAAGCAATACAAACTGGTTTGTAGTAAAATGACACATATTTAGTTTTAGAACAACTGAAGATTTTATGTCAGGACAACAATTCAGCCAACTTTTCACTAAAATTTACAGAAATTGTGATTATTTGTGTTGTCCTTATGATCAAATAAATGACAGTAAATTGAAGTAATACACTGTTGGTATTAGTCAGATTTTTACTTGAATATGAAGGTGCAAACTTCCACCTTTTAGTTCCACATGCAACAGTGTTGCAGAACCTCATAACTATGAACTGGGCATCTTATTCCACTAGGTGTCAGCAGAGGTCTGTTCATTTCAACAGGTTTTGCTCCGCGTTGATTTCATGCACTTGAAAAATTATGGGAGGGTTTTTTTTGGGAGGAGGGCGTCACCATTACTTTACATTTCTGATGTTCCTGACACACACCAAACAAACTCTGACTAGTGGGTCCACACGAATGGCCGTTTTGGTTTATGATTAATTAAATGTTTGGTTTGAAGTCTTCCATGCTTCATACAAATTAAACACAAACTATGAAAGAAGCACACTGCAAACCTTGCTCTTTGTGTTTTTTTTTCTCTCCTGATTTAATTCCTTGGTGAGCTCAGGTGTCAGGTGAATGTAGCTGGTTTGTATACATTTTCCTTGATGGTCTTCCTTCCATAAAGCTAAAAATGTCTGTTGGTAAAGGAGATGTTTTCAACAAAGTCTGTATCCAGACACTTTTGTCACATACCACTCATACAAGCAGGGGTTTGTTGACAAATAAAGTAGGTTACATTCCTCTGTATCCCAACACAACCATGCATCTGGCCCACCCCCTCCATTTTACACAAAACTCTAATTTTGTACTTAATACTACAGTAAAAAAGTTCATCAAAACCAGAAAGGTTTGGTCTGCGCCCGTGCAGAAAGTGCACCACAGTGTGGCCGAGGAGGGGTCTAAAGGGGCAACCTGATTCCACAGTGATGAAAGAAACACTGCAGTATACACACTGTATGTGTATTTGCAGTGGAGACCACATATTGAATAGTGTTGTCAGTACCTGGACTGTGGATTTGTTTTGATATTTTTCTGTGTCTAAATCCAGTGGCTCCACATATGACTGTGTTTAGCAACACTAATTGCTGTCAGTCATTTTTCTGAAAGTGGGTCAGTATCATCAGAATCAGAATCAGAATCAGATTCTGATGATATGTATACATGTAATGATCAAATGTGAATGTAAAGACTCTTTGGGTTTGGGATACAGATTTACATTTGTGAATAAAAGGTGCCAATAGAGTTCTGCTTCGGCCCCATAAGAGCCTTGGCTCACCCTTGGATTTCCAAATATATGGAAAAGTACTAAACCACTGAATAAATATTTTTTTTTCTTAAAAAAAAGTGAACATGGATTTAGGTCTTTAACCCTTAAATGGTTTTGGTGGACTTTCAATCATATCTCAATGCTTACTAATAATACTTTACTTAGATTTTTGTCAGACACTGGAATCATAACATGTCACCGACAGAATCGGCTTTTCCTTGTTTAATAGTATAATACTTTGATTGAATGGGACTTTGTTTTTACAGAACGAGGGGGCGCGTAAAGGCTTCAGAGGTAGACAGTTCAGAAGAGCAGTGGTTTCCAAGGCTGGGCCCTGCTCCTCTCAGCCTTTGGGTTTAACTTGTCTCTGCATTTAGAAACTGGCCGTCGTGGAAAACACAAGCCCCCATTCGCCAAAGCCACAAGCGAGTCACAGACATGGAGCAGCAGTTGCTCTTCCTGTCTAGGTAAACAGTGATTCAGGCTGGTGGAGAGTGGGAGGCTGTGGTCTGCATCAGACTGGCAGCACCAGGCCTCTCCCAGACCCACCATAACAGGATATGGTCCAAAGGCCCACGCTAAGGATGGTTGCATCATGTTATTATTTCCCTCAGGTTTTACCATATGGTTGGGTTGGTAGCGTTCATGCTTGCGGAGCACCGTGTGAAGAGCTGGACAGATGGTTCTGGAAAACATATGTCTCTGTGGTGTTTTTGACCAAAGTGACAGTGACTGAGGCTACTTTCCTTTCTTATATAACCCTTAATACGCAGGTCTGGATAAGTGGGCTGGAGAACATTAGTAATTAGGTTTGTCTGACTCAACAAATGGTAACAAAATGATTCACTATGTAACCACCACATCTCTTTGCAAAACAGCTATTTGATTATTCATTTTATATAGTTATTGTATAATATATTTATTTCAATTCGGTATTTCATATTTGTTTGAAACTTTTGCATCCCTTAGAATTAAATAGATGTGATTACTGAAAAAAAACACTTGACTCACTTTCATTGAGTACTGAATAGTTTACTGAGTATTTTACTTTATTTTATGCTTTTTAAACTGCGGCACAGTCAAGGACGTGATATTCTAATACATTTTCATTACCGTGCAGTATTTATCATTTAGCCGCACACAATCATCACATAATGTAGTTGAAGTGAGTTCATCTTCAACCATTTGAGAATATCCTATTACGTAAAAGTAAAGCTTACAACCTAGAAACCTGTGAACTTGGTATCTAAGATATCTAAATGAAAGTATTAGAAAATGACTGCTATGCTGTCACACTGTGAGTTGATTGTCAGTACCATAAGTTGCAGAATGTCTTGTTGTGTTTGGACTGTGTTGTACGTTTCACACGAGGCCGGTTGTACTCAGTGTAAACACAGACAGAGTGGGTGAACCACAGTCGGCAGAAAGTTGTTTTCACATCAGCTCACCTGCTCAGCTCACGTCCATTCCGGCTCGCGTACAGTCATATTATCAAATCAAGCTCGTACGACAGAACCAGTGGTCACAGAGGGTTTTATGGAGAGAATGGCTGGTCTCACAGGCTCCTCTTAGACCGTAGTAAAAGTAGTAAATATAAAAACAACTGCAGACTGGAACAAACAGTGGCTTTGAAGAGCAGGGTATGTGGATGATTCAATTAAACGAATGTGCCCTAACCTTGTTGTTTTCATTCTGGTTGGGTAACAAAAGAAAACAGGAGGGAATATATTTTACGCATTGCAAAGCTGTGAGCAAGACAGATAAATTGTTTTGAGATCGGCAGCCACAGAATTGCAGTCACCTCTGCTGCCAGGATGGTTTGTGGTTCCTTGGCATGTCCCGTCTGACCTGTGTGAGGTGGAGATGTTATAATCCAACCTTAACTGTGAGGAGGTCTGAAGGCAGGATTTATAGTGTTGTTTATATGCTCTATTTAAGTCAACCGCAGCAGACTGTTGCTTCCTCTTCTCTATGGATGCACTGCAGAGAGGTGTGTGAGGAGACAGAGAGAGAGAGAGACGGACAAACACACATAACACCCATGCAGACAGACAGGCAGGCAGTCACACACTTACTCCCATACATAAACAAGATCCAGTAAGAGCCAGTACTGCAGCCCTCATAACCCTAGTGTGGTGGTTGGCGTGGTTTCGAAAAGTGCAGGGTTTATTGTCGTCCAGATGCAGTACGGGTGTCAGAGGACGATGTCCCATATCAGTCTATGAAGCATATTATGTTTGGGGACATGGAGTTCACAGTAACCTAGATTTTGCAAGGGGCCCACATTTCTAAAAAATACTCTTTCAGCTCATTGTTTTTAGCTTCAACATTGTTAGCTATTCCACACACGCACACGCGCACGCGCACGCGCACGCGCACACGCACACGCACACGCACACGCACACACACACACACACACACACACACACACACACACACACACACACACACTTTGGTGCAGATATGGAAGTAATTTTTCCCCGGCTACAGGCCCTGCCAGCAGCAGGCAGGGTTACATAACTGCTTATCTGTCACTTTCCAGTCCACACTGACTAGCTTGCGCACTTTAAGAAGTGGCACCTGTTATCAAACCAGTTAGCTAACCTCTGGGTAAACACTATTTTTCACATGAAAGTCATGCATATTACAAATGAATCTTGATATCATGAGCAAGTGTTGTTTTTTTGTTCCTTAAACATTTGTTCCAAACAAAAGAACTAACTTGTAACCTAATAGAATTAAGTGTTTTGGTATTTGTCCTACAAAAGGAAACAAAAGGCTACAGGGCCTTCCCAAGTATTGCAACATGATCTCCCACTCGCTTGCTACCTATCCCTCCCCCCTTGATTTGAATGAGCATAGGCAAGACAGAAAAAAAGTGAATGTTTTCACAGGATGTGAACAGTGTGTGCGGACACGTTCAGCACGTCTTGTACTCCCCCGGAAAGTATGAAAGAGAAGTGAGAAGTGGTTGGAACCCGACTGAAATGCATAACACTGTGGCAGTAAAACATAGAAACTACGTATATAACAACACTAGTTTTGGTGAAAAACCCAAATACCTCCCTCAGTTGTATGTATGTATATATTTATATATGTACATACATACATACACACACACACGAGACACACACTAAGCTACCTAAACCTACTTTTATACACGCCTATAGTAACATTATTTGTATGCTTAACAGTGGCTACAACGTCAGAAGGACAGTGTGGAAATCATTTTACTCCCTCAGTCACATCCATGAGTCAGATAATCCCATGCTTGTTTGGGTGTTTAACTTGGTTGTACTTTTCCATTATACTGTACTGACACACATGGACAATATTAAGTTACAAACGTTCTTTTTTTGCAGAAGAACATGTTTATGCATACACAACACATCCATCCTCAAAACACACACCTCTCTGCATACTACAACCTATGTGCCTGGAGTAATAGTTCATCAAGCAGAGATGGCAACCAGGGAAACAATCACATCAAACATATGTTGTGATTGTTCATTAATGTGTGAAGTTTGTGCTAAATGTGTGTAACTAAATGTATCTGACGTACATTACCAAGGTTTCCTTTAGGTAGAATGCTCATCACGTTCACATTGTATGCTGCATAAGCTGTCAAGAGCTTCCTCCACTTCTTCAAGCCTTTCTTTACACATCTGAATGATCACACAGAGCTTTTGCTCTGTATAACAAGGCAGGGAACTCGTAAAATTGCAGCTTGTTCAAATATTATCTTCAGTTTATTGCAAAGAAACTGGCATCATCCTCAAAACCTAATGTCACAAGGTTCAGTCGTGTGACTTATCACTCACACCAGCTGTTGCCTGGCAGTGAGATACTGGAAGTTGCCAGCTCACTGGATCTGATACAACAGCTACGTGTTTACTGAGGGGGGCCATTGTGAACACTCATGAATTCATGAATGTGCATTTTACACATGTCATCTCTTATGACTTGGTTCTTACTGTTTACTGTGTGTGCTGCCTTACTACGAAGAGCAGTTGTAGTATACATTAATCTGTATGAATTAATCAGAAGAGCACTGAGTTGACAGGAGGATCATTTATTGACATATGCAACTAAATGCACCCATCCTCAGATCATCAGCTCTCTTTGGAGAGTGGGCTGTAACAAAGCAATAAATATGACAGATATAAAAATATCATAACACATATGCTGCCGGTTAAACATTTACACTTAAAAAAGAAACAAAATAAATAAAATCATAGCAGTCAGCTGAATGAGCTGCTAGGTTCGTAATTTAAGGCATAGCGGCCTTCTGCTTGCAGGCTGAGTATACATCCTCCTTTTAGCCCATCGTATGACCTGCAATAAATAATAAATGTACTGTAATAAACAGTAACAAATACATCAAAAGCTCTCATTTGGATATTTGGGCTTTTTAAACAAGACACCGATCAGTTATGTACCTTTGTTACAGAGATGTTTGGATGTTATTCAGGATGTCACCATAGACAAAGTTGAATAGTTGTTCCTTTGACCTGGTTCCATCTAGCTGCACTGTAACGGAAAATCAATATTGGATTAAAAACAAATAGAGTAAAAAATGCTGTTCTGTAAAAACTTCTTTAATTCGGAAGACAAACTTGTAACAAATGTGCACACACTTACCAACGTCAACAGCTGATGCCTCCATGATGTTCTTGTGCTTCAAATACATGGGCCAGACATGACCATCAAACAGGCCGGGGGGGTCTGGCACCGAGTAGTTCCTTGAGCTACAGAGAAAAATCACCAATCATATAATATGATAGGAGGTAAGACAAGAAACACCACATAGGAGCTGTCACTGGACACTGACACACTTACCTCCTTCTCTTTTTGCATTCTTCATATGGGATGGAAATGAAGTAGCGCTTGTTCAGCACGTCGATCAAAGGTCTAAAAGGATGAAGACAAGTTATTGTCAGTGCTCACAGATTACAGTGAGAGAAACGTTACGAAATGAGATAACCACATATTTTACCCGTAGGTGTAAAGCAAGAAGCCCTCCACAATAAGGATGTGAGTCTCCTCCTCCTTATGGTCAGACTTTGGGACGATTTCTGTGTCCGGGGTGTTATTGATGCCATGCGACTTCTCAAACTTCACGGGATTCTCCAACCATGCGTAGATTGTGCTCATCATGGCCTCCATGTCCAGAGCAGTAATGACTGAAGTGAAAAGTGAAGAGGAAGGATGGAGGGAGAGGGGGGAGAGGAGAGAAATGTATAGAAAATTGCAAAAGCGAGCGAGAAACAATGTTGAGTCGTCACGTTAGACTAAATAGCATGCTGAGAAATTAATCACCATGTCACAGCAGGAACGCGCGCACACACACACACACTCACACACACACTCTTCCATAAAAACCCAGGCTTACCATCGTACTGCTTAAAGCCATCTTCACCAACTTCAATTTGATCTTGGGGCTGAAACATACATTGATAAGATGTACCCAGGTATATTCCACTAGTCCTACATGCTGCTATATGGAAGGCTCTGATAAGGTTTTCACATACGAGCTCATACTGTATCTGGCAACACAGACAGCAACGTATCAACGCCGCACTCACCTGTGCTACACAGAGCAATCCCTCAGGTTAACTAGCCGTAAATCAAGAGTAGGTGTCTGTGCATGTGGCTCACCTTGAAGAAGTCATCCTGATGGACCACACAGCAGTTGGGCAGGTACTTGATCAGTCTGTTGGTGAGGGTGGTTTTCCCTCCATTGGTGACGCTGCACAAAACAAAGCAATAAAATGAGTACTGGCTGATGCAATCTATATAAAAAAAAACTGTAAACTTTAATGATTAACAGAAAAAAAACTAGATGTAAATGTTTGACAGGTGAGAAATGTAAGTATTGGAAATATAAAATACTTGTCAGGTCATGTACTGTTATTCATTCACTTTACATCACATTTACAGTTTTATACTTAAACATTTGTATCAACCAGTTATAAAGCATCGTCATTTGTTTACAGGCTAACACATAATTTATAATGGATTAATAGCGAGATGGCGTCACTGGGTGTTGGTCGGCTGAATTCATGGCAGGTTCACCCTGTACCACATGCATATAACACCTAAGCTAGCCTATATCTTTATTTATCGACTAAACGGATTCCTCATCAGAGGATTGGGTTGTTTCAATAAGATGAGCATTGATATAACTGGCAAACAAACAATAACACGGGCAGTAAAACAAAGAAGGTGAAACACTATAGCGGAAGTCCTGAGTGACTGCCTTAACCCACGTGTGCCGGGCTTTCAGGGCCTGGCAGCTTGTTCAGCCAGTTAGCTTAGCATGTCAGCTAGGAGCAGAGCGGCTGCCGCAGCCATTCATCCATCAGGACTCACCCGCCGATGCCGATGATGTACTTCATGTTTTCAGGTGGGGATGGTCAAAGCTCGGACAGAAAAAAAAAGTCGTCGATGGGGTTCAATAAACCGGTTCAGGTGATCAGACGGGAAGAAAGCTTAAAAAGAGAAGGTGGCAAAAGGAAACGTCAACTACTCGATTCCTCCATGGCAGCCGGGTGGAGCGAGTGAAACGGAGCGGGGCGGACGTGTAGCTCGGACGCGGTCTTCAGCGAGAGAGAACTACAAGTTCACCGACTCAACTACACATATTGCTCTGAGCGCCGCGATTGGCTATTAAACACTTCCCCGTCGCATAGAAAGCCCGCGTCGACCAATCAGCGGCGAGTCTGACCGCAACCACGCCCCCGCCACGCCTGTTAATTCCAACCCTTTGACGAATTTATTGTTGTTGTTTTTTTTAATGAAATTTAAAAAAAAAATGTTACTGCTGGAAAGTAGTAGTCCCGCAGTCGAATAAGATTTTTTTGTTTCCTGAAGCAGAAATAGAAATGCCGATCAGTCTACACAGAAATAAAACTAGTGCTTCACACCAGTCCCGGAGTTAAACTAATTCAGTTTGTTTTCAAACTGTTTTTAATGTTGATTCAACCTGATGGGATTTCTGTCGGCTGCAGTTTATGGTGCTGTTGAATTGTTTTGTGGTGTAGGGAGAATTGTTTCTATTATTATGTCCAGCCAGTTCATAGCAATGAGGGATGGCCAGAAAACTTTAACTGTTAAAGGAACCTCTCTGTAGAACTGCCCCGAGTGTTTATAATTGAATCCTTAGTGTAGTAAAAGATCTCAAAACGTTACTTTTATTCTTTTATTAACCTTAAATCTGTATTTCAAGATAAATTTTTATCTAATTTGTGCCACCTGAGGTTTACCCATCATTGAATCTTGATGAATTAATTTATGGCCAAGCCATGCTAGAAATTAAACATTAAAATAAATACATGATGGGGAAAAAAAAAACATGTTTATAAGAAAGACAGCTCAAACCTGGTTGTTTTACACACTTGAAATAAAGGGCAGCTTCACATGGAGCAGATAATTTTTTTTCTCTTATTAATTTTGTTTTTGTGTACGGTTGCATTTGCAGCGTTAAAGGCTACTTAAACTCAATACACACCAATATCCACAATATTGTACCATCATTTAATTGTCCGAATGAGACACAAAAGAAGCAAATAAAACCATCTCATAACTTGCTCACATTGCTGTGGTGTTTCTTTCTCCAGCTTGCACCTAACCTCTCTGTGTTTTGTTTATAAACTTCCCTACCGACACCATGACACAGTTTTCCTGAGGTTATACTAAAATATTACTTATGTTGGGGTTTACATCCTCGAGAACCTCAACTATGAAGAGGATGTCGCCAAGTGTGGAATTCAGTTTGGCTCGTAAAGTTTCTATTCATAGTTGGATGCAACTTCATTTGTTCAGTGCAGCCTTAGACTTTTATTAGTTTGCTTTGTTGAGCTTCTTGAAATCAAATATAATATAACGCACAAAAAAATTTAATAACTGAATATAGTATAATATCTCACAATGGTCAAGCTAAGCTTAACACACTTCTCCCCTTCTACTCATGATGTAACAACTGGCCGATGCCTGTGACATCTAAAGGCCATATGATTTACTTCCACAGAACCCTTCCCTTCTCATTTGACCACCATGTGCTACAATGACATTACTGTCACCTTTAAAGTGTAGTAGAGAAACCACTGGTAGTGAAAGAAATTCTTTGTGCTGAAACAAATAGACCCAATTATGTTTTCATGCTTTTCCTACATGAAGGCGGGACCATTTCTCTGAATTCCCTGATTTGTTTACTCGTGAGACAAAATGTTTTATGTGACACGCACACGTTGTTTCCTTTCACACGACACCTCAAAGAGTCACAGAAATCCATTCGCTCAGGTCTGACGGGGATTCACGTTGTCAAACTTCTTGTTACTATCCATATCTAAATACATTAGCTCTGCCATTTGGCAGCTTAGTGTGCATCACATCAGATGTTTTCATACATTTGAACAAGGTTTACACATTTGTAGAATATCTGGAATATCACTTTATCAATTTAACTGTTTTGGTATTTGATTAAAAATACAATGCACCCTTGTACTATGTCAAATAAGCATCTCACATTTGGTGTATGTGATGGGTTAAACAGTGGTGAAAAAAATACTCAGATGTGAATTGGTGACCCTGTAGTCTATGAGATGGAATAGTATATTGGTGTTTTGCGTAGTAGGGTCTTATGTTGGTTAATGTACTCTTACAAATATAAAAGTATCTTAAAAAAAAGTCAGCGTCTGAAATTGGTTTCCTGGGTCAACATTTTGCCACTGACATAAATCTAAGAGGGACTGAAACACAGAATCAGCTGGACAGCAAATAACGCACTGTCCAATGAATGAATGTCTCACAGACCTGAGAGATCCTGTGGGCTCTGTGCTATGTACTTATCTGCCACACCCCCGGCCCTGACTGCATTGCATTTCACTCCCAGTTTTAATCAGTTAGATCGTGTCACCCTGTATTTGTCACATTTAAATTGATTGGACTTCCATAAATGCCATATTTTCTGCATGATCTTGAGTCTCTTCACAGTCAATTCAGGACGTCTCCGAAATCTTTACTCCAATCTGACCGTGTGACGCAGACAGTGGATCTTGATATACGAAAGGCTGAGATGACTGCTCATTATGATATAAAAACTTGTGTTTCTCTAAAAGTTGAGCATTTGCTCTAAAAAAGACAGTTTTAGTTACTGTAAAGTAGTGGCAGTCCCAGACTGCCATCTGGTGGTTTTAATTAAAACATTTTAGTTTGTCAACAACTCTCTTTTTCTTGAAGCACAGACGGTGCAATATTTTCATTTTAATAACTTTTTATTAAAGACATTTCACTCTGAAGTAGTAACACAAACAATATGTTATTGTATAAAATGTTTTCAGTTTTAAACTTGCACTCACAATAAGCTGCCTTGTTTTAAATTTAGATTTAAAATCTAACACTAATACACCTCAGAATTATACTGGGAAGCATAATTGCAGTAGTGATTGAGAAAAGGGCATCTGTTTTTTAAGAAAGTGGGATTGTTTGAAAATAAAAGTGCGTGTGAGAATAAGTAGTAAGATTTTACAAGACTGTATACAAATTTTAATTTCAATACGAAAATTACATAGATTATATGGTAAAACTCCTTGAAGCATTTTCTCTTTCCATACACCACTGCAGGGGCAGATAGATAGAATAGAAGAAATTCTTGTCACGAGCATTGCAAACGGACACCATGTAAATTGCAGTTTGAAAAATACAAGGAAATACATCAGACTATCCGAGGAAATGGATAATCTCCCAGGAATTGTCTATCTCATTTCCTAGAAAATTCTAGATGTAGTAAACAACACATGCAATTAGTAAGAAATTACATATACATGAATAGAAAGAATAAATATGGGTATAAAGTTTTTTCATGTAACGTTTTAGGCTTTTTTGTACTTGCAAGCAGTTGTAGCACTATAATGTCATGTAATGTGATATGTTGTAGTCCACTGTAATGTGATGTGTTTTAATATAGTGTGCAAGTACTATTCTACTAATTCCATTGTTCAGTTTATGAAACCACATTTTTCAAGCCCCCAATGTGTTCCAGTGTTCCACCTTATCTGAACAATGTGACTGTAGTTTTCTTGACCTGGAATGACGTGAATGACCTGGAACACAACCTTATGTTTGCAGCATTGTTTGAAAAATGTAACACGTGAAGTCTTTTTTAGAACCATGCCTTGCATGTGATGGGGCATAACTAATCAAAATGCTTGACAAATAAAAATACAAAAGATGTCTGGAAAAAGATACCTTTTATATTTTATATTTTACATGCAAATGTGACTCTTTTATAGACGTCTTGATTAAGATAGAGTGGAGTTCCTTATAGACAGACAAAACCAAATATTATTTTATTAATTACGAAAGGCAGTTATTATAATAAAAATAAGTTATATTTCCGCAGTGTTATCAGCCAACTATTTTCTGATCATGAGAATCACCTGAGGTATGTGGTTATACAGCAGAAATGTCAATAACAGAATAATCTTAACTCAAAATCCACATAATATTTTTTGTCTGCATCTATAGTAGATCTACGAATAATATGAGCTGTGCTTCCCAATGTTTTTCACTTTTGATGTATTCATTTAGCTGCTGACTTACAGCAGTAGACTTCATGCTTGTACTGTGGAGGTGGGTAACCAAAGCTGTGGACTCCCGGCTCAGACGGACCACAGTTTTTCCGTGGCCTTGTGATGGGATAGCAAACGCTGCCATCAGCCAGCCAGCCAGCCAACCAGCATCACAGTGGTCCAGAATTGTGAACTCCCAGGGGGCATAGAGCTGTCCCTCTTTGGCCATTTCTGCTCCGTCCTCCTGACACACCTGCTGAGCCTCAGTCAGGTTCATCTTGTGAAAAGGCTGAAAATAGTAGACTCTCCCTTTAAGGGAACCACGTTGCATTTATGATGATATTTTTGATCTTTCTAAACAGTTCTTCTCTAACTCTAGTTAGTGTCACCTTCCATGTCCTAAAAAGCCATATTACATCGGAGTGAAAAGGAGAAGCAGAAGAATCATAGTGATGAAAATGCAGGTGCCTTCTTCCATAGTGCAGCTTGCAGCCAGCCTGCAGCCAGAAACCCTCCTTCCAGGCCTGAAAGAGCTTTATGGGTGTTGCCACTGAGCAGTCCTACTCGTCACAGACCTGTTGGGCTCCCGCAAAGCTCAGATGATAACGCCCACTGGGGTGCTGGCAGGGAAACACCTCCCCTGGGTGGAGGAATTCATTGTATTCTAATAATTCATCGTAATTATTAGAATTCTGATAATAGGCAGTAACATGTTCACTTTAAAACTTGTACCTATTTACTGCTTGTATCAGATATACTCTAATTACTCTCCCCACATTTGACCAAGAAGCAATATGATCTTTAATAGGAAACCCAGCTTTAAACCATACAAAATACACATCTACATACAGTAGCACAGACAAACACAGTAAGGACAAATATTCACCATCCTCCACTGCATTTATTTCATAGAGATGAAAGCTGTTGCCAGGGGCCAGGCATACCAGGACTGTGACATTAGCCAGATTAGGGGCTAACTAACTAACTAAGCACAACAATGTTTGTGCTTTGTGCAGGAAATCAGGCTTCATGTTGACAGCAGGTTTACAGCAGGTCTGAATTTCACGTGCCCTGAAACTGAGATGTGCGAGCAAAAAAAAAAAAATGTGACGAACAGCTTGTCATCATGTGCTCTGGAACCACTCCCTATAAATTCTGCAAGACAGTATAAGATAGTTTTGCTCCATCCATTCTTTAGATAAACTACTGCTGTAGTGGAAGATCTGATCTAAGAAAGTATATCTAGATAATGTAATTCTTAGAAATTGCAGTACTATAAAACTCTTCTTGAGCAGAGTACTAAATACAGTGATTTTTTTTTTATTCAATGCAATACCATCCTCAGCAATCCTATAGAGATTTCAGTCAGGTTTTAGATTCATTCGCAGCACACACAGAAATGACCTCTACATGGTTAATCATCTCAGGGAACATGAGTGTACAAATTATACTGATCAGGTATAACACTCTGACCACTGACAGGTGAAATGAATAACACTGATTAGCTCTTCATCATGGCACCTGCTGGTGGGTGGGATGTATTAGGCAGGAAAATGGGCAGGTGTAAGGATTTTGAGTGAGTGCAGTTCTCTACTAAAACCATGGACTTTTCGTGACAAGCTGCAGCATCAAAAAATAAAAACACACAAAAATAACTCATTAGTCAGAAAGTGCTACAGGTGTCCAAGCTATTTACACAGTCTCCATGAAATACGAAACCAGGTGATTCTGTTTGAGATCCAGTCTCAGCTGTGGTCTGTAGAGATGGAGCAGCTGGACGAGCGTGGAGAACATATCAGTGATCACCGATGGTGAGTGTCTAGTCGTCGCAACCCAGCAGCTCCATGCGCAGAGCGATGCGCTCATGCCACTCCCAGGGGATCACACGAACATATCGCGCATAGAAGGGAGGCTCAAATGAATTTCTCTTATGAGTATTGTTATCAATGTTGCCTTGGAAAAGCTGTAAAAAAAACAATAAATGTTGAATAAACATTTTAGTTCAAGAAAAAGCATTTGTCGAAACTGTTCAGTTTTTGACAGAGAGAAAATGTATAAACATGTTATCATCTGTTCTTATGTATGTTTTTTAATAATGTTTAGCAAGTGTCTACATTGCTTTGACTCAGGGGATTCCCCTCTCTGTGCAAAAACATATGACTGCAAATGTTAACCAATCATGTTGAAACGCTGTGCTTCCTGTTGAGTGTGTGTACTAAATAAAAGGAGACAGCACAACCGCACCCCTTCAGAGAGTGTGACTGACAGGGGGGTGTGTGTTGGTCTGCTCTCTCCTTGCCGCAACTAAAAAGTAGCTTCCTGTGCTTGTTGAACTCCTGAACATTTGTTAAGGTTTTTTATCTTCGAGATCTCGACCTGACAGTTTTCCAATGAGGAACACTGCTGGTGGCTACTCAGCACAATAATCACAACAAAGCTTTGCCTACACAGGAAAGTGTAGTTTCGATGAATTCATTCACTAAACTTTCACATGACCGGTTGTCATCAGGGGTTGTAAATCAAACTGAGCTGAGTTGCTGCTTCCTGACAGCTCTCAGGGACCCTCAGGCAGCATCGTTATGTCATGAGCCTATAGATCTGTGCTCAGTGAAAACATCAAGGCCTGTTTTAGTGGATCGTACGTGTGTAGCCACTATAACTGTGTACGACTTAATATGCTATTTCTTAGAAATGAGGGTTGATGCACAAATTCCTCAGAATATAGTTATTATATTATTCAACACTTAAGAGATAGATGATTTAAACCTTTCTTCTTAGCATTGATATGATAAGTAAGAAACACAATGCATATAAGTTCGCTCTATCAGGGAAAGACATTTAAAGGATTCACACATGACTGACCTTATCATTGCCAGTGTTCTCATCCTTCACCAAACTCCAAGACTCTCCATCGTTACTGTAAGCAATTTTAAAGACGGACACAAACTGCACCACCCCAAAGTCCTTTGCCCCCTGAGTGATGATGCCTGTGAGGCGCATTGTCTTCTCTAGATCGACCTGGTAAACAAACAAAAACAAAACAATTATTCTCTTCAACATCTTCTGGCATCACAGGACATTTTCCTAATTTCGACATTTTAGCATAAAGGCGGTCGTCATCACCTGGATCCACTCGGAGCGGTTGTTGTGAGCAGGGGACCAGGCGTTTGTCTTTCCCTGCTTGTCCAGTCGGGCATACTGAGGATGCCACGTGAAGGAGTCAATGCCCCATGTGCGGTAAGAGCTGGTGGCTGAAATCTGCCCGTCGGAGATGAGGCGAGACTTCATCCCCAGAGGCTCTGAGCAACCTGCCGTGTTTGAATAGACTGTGAATCAAAAGCAGATGAAAGGACGGAGGTGGGGAAAGCAACAGGAGGAGAAAGGGCAGACAGGAGTGGGAAATGATGAAACGAGTACACCCAAAGGCAGAAGACAAATCAGCTTCCTCCACCATTCCAAGACAAGTAGGAACAATTACAGAAAATGTGACCAATTCGAAATAGAAGAAACAAGGAGAAGTGCCAAGAGAAGAGAAAGACATGCAAATGCACAGAGCTAAGAATGTGATGTGTAAACATTTACAACGTCCCTGTGTAAATGTGTTAGTTTTGGTATTTAAAGCCTGGGGAGGACAAAAACACAAACGTGTATCTGTCTGTGAGTAATTGTGACAGCTGCTTTTTCCCGTTACATAGGAAAGGCTACTGTTTACACTGTATATTTACTATGTGGTCTTACCACAGCCACATGCTGTGAAGTTGAAAAGGAGTCAGTCATTTAGAAGAAATCAACACAGTAAAACGAGCGACAGAGAGAAGATTAGACAAAAGAGGTTTCCCCACACGTTCCTCCTGGCTGTTTGAAAATACTTTTGCAAAGAACGGAAACTTGACCAAGACTACAGCTTAATTTGAATTAAACTTAAACTTTTGTCACAAACATCAAATTTGTTTCTAACCGCCGTTACAATCTTCTTCCTAAATTTGCTTTGCGCATTTTAAATTGTTCTGGGTGTTTTCAGTGTGTTTACCGTTGAGTTCACAGCCCACCAGCTCCATACGCAGGGTGCAGGCCCTGCGGCAAACCACAGGGATGATGCGGATGTACTGGGCCACGACTGGAGGGTCAAAAAAGTTGGTCTTTGTGCTGTCGTTATCTATGTTGCCCACAAAAACCTGAATAATAAAGATGCATGAAATGAAGTGAGTAAGCTGACAAGTCATACGGTCTATGCATGTATAGTGAGACTTATACACACTTTAAGTAAGCTCTATATATAATGAGAGATAAGTTGTAACCTTGTCCTGCTGTTGACCCTCCATTCTGTAAGTGGTATAAGTATTTCCATCAAGGCTGCTTGCCACCTTGAAAGCCTTGATATACTCAGCTGTGCCCATACGACTAGCGCCCTGGGTGATGATGCCCGTCAGGCGCATTGTCTTCTGCATATTGATCTGAAGTTAAGAGCCGGGGGTGTGGTGTTAGCCATCTTTTCATCTCAATGTGGTCAGTCAAGAAAGTCTTGTGGTTTCAGTTCGTTTGTTAGGTTGGCCTTCACGCACCTGAATCCAGGGGTTCCTGTCATGGGCTGCTGATGTCCAGGCGTTAACGATACCTTGGTTGTTGAGCCGAGCCAGCTCCGGGCCCCAGCGCTGGAGACCCAGAATGCCGTAGTGCAAAGAGGAAGCAGAAATCTGGGACTCCGTGATAGCACCTCCCTCCATCCCAAGTAGAGAAATGCAACCTGAGACACAGCAACTAGTCTGTTACCAACGGTGAAGGTAGTTAATTACATAGTTAATGTGCATATCCCAGTATGAAGCATATATACTGTGTATACACATATTATATATCACAGTGAGTGAACATACGTAGCTGGCATTGCTTTCCAACATATGGTGAGGAGCAATGGCAGGTGTAGTCTCCATCAAAGTCTCTGCAGGTGCCACCATTCTTACAAGGCTGATTGGCACAGTCATTCACATCTGGAAAACATAAAAAAATAATCAAACCTTAATTTCTTGATTACAGTATATATATATAAAGAAAATATGAGTCTGTCATCTCCTTTTTTCCCTGTCCTGGAACACTATTCATGAAATATGCCACAATTTCCACAAGGGGGCACACTTTCACATGCATGTTTATCTATGGCAGTGGGATGAACAAATAATTTTAACTCTACAGCATTTACAGCAGTAGGACTAAAAGCAGTTATCGGGTTTTTGGAGGACCTGTGGTGAATGACAGAAATCTACATGACCTACATTTAAAACCTTTGGTAATAATAGTTGTTGCATACTGTATGTACAGTAATGGTGATCAAAATAATATCTAACATTAAACAAATGATTGGTACTAAAGTACTTGTATTGTTAACGTCAATACAAAATAGAATCCTACTTTTGTTTAGTGTAATTTTGTTATCTTATTTGACCTCACAAACCAAGAAACCAGAATAAAGCAGATGTAAGGTTGACGTAATGACACATGGGCCTGTTTAATTCTTGTTCCTGTTAACACTAAGAGGATTGTGCAAACTTAAACACCAGGACCTGTATAGCATCAACAACACTGACACCGAACAGCCACTAACACTGACAGAGAACTGATGCTACCAAAACCTTGAAATAGTCTTATTGCATTACAATCCTGTTTGCACCATGCTGGCTGCAGTGATCTGCTAATGATTTCACCTTTTAGCATATAACATACAATAAAACTGCTTATAGTTAATTTTAACAATGAATTTATATCCCATAATATAAGGAGTGGGTTCCACCCAATTCCGGCAACCTGACACTAGTCCAGCACATGATGTCAGACTGAGTCAAAATTAGAAAATGCCTGGGAGTGGATGACCAGGCTGCAAAAACACTACAGTTGGTGGTCAGACTGGGCTCCCGGAGCACGAGCTGTTCATTACAAAACGATTAAGTTATATTTTCAGACTGTAATTGTATCTGTCAGCATGAGTTCTACTCTCAACAGTCACACACGCACACACACACGCACACACACGCGCACACACACACACACACACACACACACACACACAGTACGTAGTTGTTTTAGATCCCAGATACTGGTGTCAGTCAGATCAGAACACGTTTGCAACCCAGAGGATTTTCATTCATTCGTTCATATACTTGCTGAATGTTCACATACTTGCTGAATGTTCCTCTCCTTTTTTAATCTTTTAAGTCATCAGATTGCTGCATTAACTCCAGAACATAATTTAACCTTTATATTAAGAGGATATGATGGAATTTGCTATTATTAAATTCTTCATCTGATTAAGTAAAGCTTAAGCACAAACAGATTCAGCATTGAATCTGTGTGGAAGGTGTTTGCTTGCTTAGAGACTTGAAGTGGCCCAACTTACTAATTAGCTACCAAGAGAGACCACAGAGCCCATTGAATGGGAACCTTTCATTAAACTGCTGAGCTGACAGCACACCTCCTCCCTGCTAATGCTGTGACTCCATGGAAAGAACCTTTTGTGTTTACACGCCTGCTGAGTGAAGTACTACTACTGATGCTACCTGTATTACACTGCCTATTGTCTTATGACCATTTTGTGTTTTAATGCAAGTTTTTATTTAGGTCATCATGATGAATGCAAAATAGGAACTTTTACTGGTTTAATGAAATCAATCCATATAAATGTAACAGTATAATATTTCTGTTTTTAAATGTGTTTTTGCATAGATACAAATGGCAAAAACTCACTGTTCTGACAGTGCACTCCCTCGAAGCTGGGCTGGCACTTGCAGATGTACTCATTAAAAACATCACCTCGTCTGGTCGGAGCGACAACTTCGCACAACCCATCATTTTTGCAGGGGTTCGGGCTGCAGGGTCCTAAGAGGAGGAAGAAAGATAGAAAAAAATTAATTTTAGTTCAAATCAATTAGTTAATTATGTTTATTTCTTCTTCTCCCTACCTGTCTCATTTAAGTTGCATGTGTCTCCGCCAAAGCCGTCAGCACAGATGCAGATGAAAGGATCCTCTCCAACACCTGTCACACACGTCCCTCCATTGTGGCAATGATTCACCTCACAGTAATCACCTGAAAATAAGATGAGATTGAGAAAATGGAGGGTGAGGAAAAAGATGGATCTACTCTTGTTTTTTCTTGTTGTTGGAGATCTGGCCTGACGCTGGCTAACAACACCAGTGCTTCAGCTGCTGAGTCACAGATCCTGGCTGGATCAGGGAAATTAGATTCAGTGGGAGCAGCCCGACACAGATTCATGACTCACACTTTGGCCAACCAATGTTCCAAACCTCAAAGATACTCAAATGTTCTATCACATAATATAAGATACTTTAGAAGCTGTTGCATGAAAATCTAAGGGTGCAAACAAATTCAAAACAAACAACACATTTTCAGGAGAATGTGTCTCCGTGCAGGATTAAGAGCTTGCAGGATTAGCCAGGTTGTACACAAGCTGAAGCTCTTTCAGGAATGAGCAATTACAGCACAGGACTGTGCAGCGTCTCGGGGAGGGCTCAGGACACCCGGTGCACCTGACTTACAGGTGTGCAATGAGCAAAGCATTAGGTCCTGAATGTATATTCACTCCATCGCAGAAGACCAGAGGCCACGCACACTGATAAGACAGTCATAACACTGAAACTCACTCAGTGCATTTTCAGCATGCCTGGTGGGCAGCAAGTTTCCAGGGTTAACTAACACTGAGTGAGTAGACAGCTGCCTCAGTTGGCTTCAGACAAGATCACATATGGTGTTTTTCTCTGTTCCATCTGTACCCCCTCCTCATGTGACCACAAGGACAGAGGTGTCCACAGGTACAGTCACACATACTGTAACAACATACTGTATATCCTTATAATGTAATTTCAACAAACCCTCTGTGGTGCATCATCATGATTACAAGTACAAACTATTCAGAAATGTGGTTGTTCCACACAACAAAACATAAGAAACAACCTACCTCTTTCAATATAACCCCTTAACTTTGTAATAACAGAGTCCCTGGTGTAATAATAGCACAGTCTCACACATAATCACCCATTTTTACCATGACTGTAATATAAGGTGTACAAACAACTTATTAACTGTACCCAGGAAAAGCTGCATACGCTCATGGTGTTCTAATAATGGTAAACGTTCAAGTTGATCATTAATACATTAAGACATTTTACATACAGCAGTAGTGGTTTGTTCTGTATAAACACATTTAATCTGATTTGGTGTTTATAAACTTACCTCTGACTGAAAACAGACAAAGTAGAAGGGTGGATGCAGTTAGAAGCGCTGTTATTACATTTCCGGGACGCTTCATAGTTGTCTTGTTTGTTCCGCTGGTTTGTTTGTTTGTTTGTTCGCTGAGCGTCCAGGTAACGCTGCCGTAAAGTGCTGCCGGAAAAAACTGCAACTCGGACTTAATGTAAAGGACCGACGACGCAATGAATGAGGGAACTGGGATTTTTCATTGTGTCCGAGTTGATGACAATTGACGTCACCAAAGGGGCGGGGACCTCAAAGCACCGTCCCAGCACGAGACGTTTCCCAACACTCCAATCCGTTCTTTCTTTCTTTCTTTCTTTCTTTCTTTGGGTTGGATTTAAAAGGTTGACTTATTTTTTTTGCTATTTGTTGTAAAGTTGTGTTTTATTGTAAATAGCTTGTATCCCCAATAACCCAGCTGACCCCTGTTTTCACGTGGCACTTGAGCAAAACAACCCACTGTATTTGTCACCAGTTGAAAGCGTCGCTTGGGAGGAAAACTTCTGTCGCCATCAGGTGGATATTACAGTAACTGCAGGTGCATTTTAAGCTTTGTTTACAGCTGGACTCCTCTCCTGGCCTCTGTTCACCTGAAACTCATTTGACCCTAAGCTGTGTTCAGTTAAACAACATGGCAGTATAGTCTGCATACGACTGTGTGCTAATGCTCAGAGCATTGTCTGAGATTTACAGTGTCACTTTGTTACAAATGCTAAAATACTGACTGTGTTATTCTGAGGAGTAAAACCTGACCTCGGGAAATGTAATGAAAGGTTATGTTTTGGTACAAGACTGGAAAACAAAAATGATAACTTATCTATTTCATGACTCTGAATAAAAACATTTTTCCTTTCCCTTCTTTTTCATTTCCTTTTTCCTCTTAACTTTTCATTTTTCCTTTTTGCCGTTTTTCCTTCTGTTTCTTCATTTTCCTTTCCCTTCTTTACCATTTTCCTTTATGTCCTTTTCCTGGGCTGGTTGGTCGTCACTGCGCTAACACTGACTAAAGGATGAACAGCCTTTTTTAAATATATAATAGTGTCCACACCTGCCTAGCTAATGATTTAAAAAGTGTAAACAATAAGATACAAATAATTAAAGATTAAAAAAATAAACTAAAGAAACATTAAAAGAACATTAAAAAAAAATCAAATCATGAATTGAACTAAGATTCAGGGGCAGGGACACTGAGTGACGTAGCGGTCAGAATGCCGTGTCATTGGCTGGATTCGCCAATGAGAAGGCCGCTATGCAAATTACAGATTCATGTAGGAAGTGGAGTCGGGGATGTCATAAGTCCAGAGCTGCTGTCGCTGGCCTCCGCACCGAGTCAGAGGACGTCCTAAACATCGCCTAAATAAAGAACTACACAAATAAAATGCCACGGATATAAAATAACACAGCGAGGAGTGGACTGTTTTTTTCCTCCCAGCTGAGGTTAGTGATAAAAATGCAATGTGTGTGTGTGTGCGCGTGCTGTGAGGCATCTAGGCACGGATGCTTCTCCGTTAGATCGATAATTAACGGTAGCTATCAGAGTGTTATTACTCTGCTTATAGAGAAAAACATTGTAAAGGCTCTTCGTGTTGATGTAATGTGTTGATACTGATGTGAGTGCACCTGGGTGGCCAACAACCCCGTCCAAAAGGCGGAAGGGGTTTATTTTTTTCTTATTATTTTCTGCACCGACTGACCTTCTCGGACAAACATCAACATCCCGTTTATTCATTCGTCCTTACATTTACCTACCTACGACCGTTAGTTAGCTAACAGTAACGAGCCGCATGACAATTTGTGCCTTTGTACACGCCTCTTCAGCCTGCTGAGAGTCGTGACAGAGGCGCAAGAGCTTATCTAAACAGCTTCTTTTAGATGCTTTGATTAGTAAAATAACATTATGTGGCACGTAATGAATGTCTGTTGTAGCAAAGCGCTACCTACGACTGTCAGACCCACTCAGAATATGCTAACAAATCGCTGAGACGAGCATTAGCTGCGTACGTGGATTAGGCACAGGTTATTTAATGAAGCTAATTTAATGCAGCTGGGGATTTCTATGGCACCATGTCTGTCTGAAGCTGAGTTTTGTTCTCAGCTGATGTTTTTTATTTCTGAGATATTCGATCTAAAGCTATGGTGTTGGTTTTATTCTGAACTGTAACACGTGGACAGATTAATACTGTAATTCAGCTCCACACAGCTTGATGTGGTTTGGAACCAGGTGAGCTTCATGTGTTGGTGATTCACAGTTTGTTTTCAAATATTAACTCAGTGTAAGGAAACTCAGTGTTTTGTGTTTTTTTTTTTGTTCCTCAGGTTTGACCACATCACTGTGACTTCAGACTTTTGGATCAATATTGGACTATTATTGGAGAACAATTGAACATACAATGTAAGTATACGTTTGTTTTAGCTTTGCAACACAAAACACTGTCATGTATTTTTGTGAAATCCTGTGCCACATCTTTCCCTTTCTGTGTTTGCAAGAGATAATGTGGTTGCACTCTTCTGTACTTCCTGTCATAGTCTCCTGTAATTTCACACCTTGTTATTTCACTGGCTGTTTAAAACAGTTAGTACATTTGCTCAAAGAAGTCTGTGAAGCAAACTGACCAAAGTGTGATCCCCTGTTTTATTGTTTTTCTTTTTCCAGAACAATCATGAGCACCCATGAGTCAGACGTGTACACCATCTCTCCCGAGCTGCCAGCGATGTTTGACGGCATGAAGCTGGCAGCGGTGGCCACGGTTCTTTACATCATTGTCCGCTGCTTAAACCTCAAGAGCCCCACTGCGCCCCCGCACCTCACCTACCAGGACACGCCTCTCAGCCGCTTCCTTCTCAAATCATGTCCTCAGCTGACCAAAGAGTGAGTTGTGTTCATAGCTTTGTGTCTGTCGCTCAGGGTATTGCCATGGATATGCTGGTGATCAGCCATCTGGGCTGCAGTGGAGATAGCAGTTTGTCTGGCAGTGGTCCCATCTGTCATCAGTGTTCCTCAGTGTGCTAAAGATGTCTGGCTTTTCCCTCAGGTCTGTCATTATTTAAACACAAGGTTATATTTTTTGGGTTATCCTAAAGTTGAACTGGGTTTGTCATGATTTCATTACAAATATGGACTCATATACTGCTCGGCAAGGGGATTTGGAGTTGAAGTTAGTTACCTCCCTTGGGCTGTCTGACGTGTGTTTTTATTAGGTGATGCCACCCTTTGTATTTGGAGCAGGACAGGTCTTTGCTGTGTTAGCTGGTTAGCAGCAGAGGTCTACCAAACTAAACAGTGTGCTTCATTATTTTTCCTGATTGAAAAAAATGTACGTAGCCTGCGGCCTGCTGTTATACTCCAGTGGAAAATGGCAGGGCAACTCTCTTCACGTCCTTATCACAAATGGCTGCTTATGCAATCGATTGTTATTGTGTCCTTTGACTTAGTTGTGGGGTCAGTCAATCACAAGGCCACACTGCTGTTTAGATTTGTGTCTGGATTGTAACCATTCCCCCCAGAACCAATTTGTTTTGCTTATAGAAATGTGTTCCCTGGTATGTACTTTAACTGAGATAACTTGTCAGCGTTGTTAACTGGCTTTGAAATATCCTCAGTGTTTTTGTAAACACATTTTGGTTTGTGGCGCTCATGATGACACCGTGCTGTGTTACATAACAGAGATCACTTACACAGCGGAAAACATAAGTGTTTTTGTCTTCCAGTACTTGTCGTGTCATAAACCTTCAGAGTACCCTCTAGAAAAGTGTGGTTAATCTTCAGTTCACCTTACAGCACATGCTGGAAGGGATTACATTATCAGTAAACGGAAGCAGTCTGCTTTGTGACTGACACCTCTCTTATGTAACAGTGTGTTTTTAGGTGCAGTAATTGTTGGAGCCATAGTAAGAAATGAGGAAACACAAGATTGACGGGGTTGTACGACTGCTACCCATTGCTCTCCAGTTACTAACAGTCCCTGTGTTATGGTATACATATACACCACTGATCTTGTGTTTCTCATCTAATTAGCTCCCAGATGTCAATGTTTTCAAGTCTAACAAGAAAAATTCCAGATAGTATTTTATTGAATTGCAGACAGAGACAGTGAAATATCTGTAAATGTGTAATTTCACTGTGAACATTCACATTTAAGAGACATCCTTAACTGTACCTGTACCGGCAACATCATCATTGAATAATTTATAATAATAATAATAATAACTCTCTATACTTACGGTTTTGACTCTTCATATAAAGTGCTGCTAAGCATGATTTAACATTACATTACTGTGGTGTCTAACGGATAAAAATAAGTCACAAATAAGGCATAATTTCAAAGAAACATTATGCAATCCCAAGACTTGACTCCCACAGTTAACTCCTACAGAGGTCTCCTGACAATTCAAGTACACATGTATGCATAACAAAGCAAAACAGTTGAAGACTGACATTAAAGACTGTTGTCTATTCAGTGCTTGGAGCAAACTGTCAAGAGTTGCAACAGAAATGTGATTTGTATGCAAACTATGTGCAAGAAAGATTTTGTCTGTGTCATAAACCAGCAATGCAAATGAATGTGTTCAGGGTATTATTGTGTTGATGTTATTTGTAGACACTAAGCTTGTGCCTTTGTCCAGTACCTTAGTTGTAAACTTGTATAGTGGTCAGTTTTAACAGCCAATCAATTTTGTTTTCTTTAGGTACATCCCCCCATTACTGTGGGGTAAGAGTGGTCATCTGCAGACAGCACTGTATGGTAAACTTGGTAGGGTGAGCTCTCCTCACCCCAGTGGAATCAGGAAGTACTTACCCATGCAGGATGGGGCCACTGCAACCTTTGACCTCTTTGAGCCACTGGGGGACCATTGTACTGGAGGTGATGATCTTTTTTATACTATAATAATAGTATAAAAAAGTATTTTTAATACTATAATAATACTTGTTGCTGCTGGACTTTATACTACCATGTCACACAAAGAAACTACATGTTTTTCAGTTGTCAGTTGTACTTTGTAATTGTAATTATGCCATTATGTGTTATGTGGATTATCAACAATGTATTGTCTTAATGTGCTGTTTAGGAAGGGGGCATATTCTCCCTCTTATCAGTATAAAAAAACAAGATGTTTCTCATTTATGAATATTCACTGTTTTCAGGTGACATCACCATGGTGATATGCCCCGGTATTGGTAACCATAGTGAGAAGCATTACATCAGAACATTTGTGGATTATGCACAGAAGGTCGGTTACCGGTGCGCTGTGTTGAACCACCTCGGAGCTCTTCCTAACATTGAACTCACCTCCCCACGAATGTTTACTTACGGTGAGAACTAAAGCTGAAGGACGTGGCTATTTCAGAATAGAATTACAACTAAAAGAGATTCATTAAATGAATGCTCTTAGCTATAGGCACCTCTGGCTGGAACTGCAGAGTAAAAATCCTAAAAAGGTCTTACTCTGTAAATTGATTACGTGATTAAGTTAAGTGATTCTCTCTAACTCTACTATTGCTCGTACAGGATGCACATGGGAGTTTTCAGCCATGGTTGGTTACATTAAGCGGGCCTATCTTCAGACCCAGCTGATTGTGGTTGGCTTCAGTCTGGGTGGAAACATTGTGTGCAAGTTCCTGGGTGAGAACAGAACGAACCAGGAGCGAGTGCTGTGTTGTGTCAGCGTCTGCCAGGGGTACAGTGCTCTCAGGTGGGTTGTGTTTGTCTTATCTCCTAATTAAAATTCACTGTTAATCAGAACATCTTTAACTTGATGGACACACCTTCAAGTAATGGATTGATGTACCTGTGTAAAGCACATTGAGAATAAACATTTTATGTAAATTGTCACATTTCATTTAATATTAACAACTTTGTTTCTGAAAATGCAATGAGCAGTTTCAGGGAATGACGAATTAGTCACACAGACAAGACAAGACCTTTACCTCGCCTTTAAACCACTAGTGCATGTAGGCGCAAAGGTGGATAAGCCACGCCTTACTTGTTTTAAATACAGCCAGTGTCTCGTAGCAGATATGAAAGGCTCGGTCTGTTGAAGTTTGGTTGTGAGCATTAAATGAAGGTGTGTTGTAGAGACAGGCTTTCTTATGACTTCATTTAATGAATTTTCTTTTTAAATCTGTATCCAAGCATAAGTTGGCCCTTCTTGAGTTGTGGCCATTTCTCTTTCACAAATTATGTGTGATTAATAATTCATACCATACAAACTGCATTTAAAGAACGACAATGAAATTGGACAAAAATGTATAATGGTCATTTGTGTGAGGGATATTGTTGGCTGTAATGTTGTCAGCCTGTTAAAGAGCTGTAAATTAACGCCTTTATCCATTGCTACGATCCACCAGTGTGACCCTTTGTCCAGTGGATTACACAGTACAGTGAGTGTGTTGTTTGGAATGCAGCTAGGCTTCACAAAGCTAACTTCCTGTGTGTTTGTCTTTATCTCTCAGGGCCCAGGAAACATTCCTACAGTGGGATCAGTTCCGGCGCTTCTATAACTTTCTCATGGCTGACAACATGAAGAAAATCATTCTCTCACACAGGTACCGTGGTAACATATAATGTACCAAAGTGTTTCCTTTTTGCTCAACATGTTATTTATCATTTACAAAGCTGTATTCTGGTGTTTGTTTGGAACTGTCTAAGTCAATTTGAGGATCATAATAATAAAATATGAAATTCAACCACATTCCCAGACCAGAATCATTATTATAGTTCCATATCGCAAATATTGTGCAAATAATTAAATCATTTACACTGACCAGTCAGTTGATGACAACTGGATTTATAAATTATTTGTGTTTGTATGTATTTTTGCATGTTACAGGCACAGTCTATTTGGAGGAAGCTCAGTAAAAATGATAGATGCCGATCCCAGTCGGCTGTACACAGCAACTTCCCTCATGCAAATCGACGATAACATCATGAGGTAATAGAAGAAACACTGAAACAGTCAAACGTCTTAGCTCTCAGAAGTAGAGTACAGATTTGTATTTTTCCCGTTATCGAGTGTTAAGTAATTTATCAGTGTTGCGCATCAGAAACATCAGAGGTATTCTTCTGTAACAAAGAAGAATCCATTTCCAGAACATTGCTCTAACAATTCCTCTTTTCTGGTGTTTTAACAGAAAATTCCACGGCCACAGCTCTCTCAAGGAGTACTATGAGAAGGAGAGCTGTGTTCATTATATTCACAATGTAAGAATGTCTAATGCATACATCTCCCATCATCTCATACTTTATTTTTTTTTATCTGTCTGTACGTTCAATGTATGAATTTTTATTTTCTTCTGTTTAGGTAGATGTGCCACTACTGCTAGTTAACTCAGCTGATGATCCTCTGGTTCATGAGTCACTGCTCAACATCCCTCGCACACTAGCAGGTAACTAGCAGCAGGCATTATATCAAGAGCAGGAGCACACTATTGTAAATTCACCATTTTGGGTGATGTGTTTTAACATTGTTCACTTTAGCAATCTTTCTCCCTTTTTTGGCATTAACCCTAACTGCTGACATGAACACAGCTTGTATACTCTATTTACATTAAGCAGATCTAAAATATACCATGACAGCCCTAGTAAGTAATAAGTCAAAAGTGGGGGAAATTACTATTATTATGGTATTTTTAAAGTGACTGTGGATATACTTGAAGTGGACCAGTGTATAGCACTGGCCTAAAACTGCCAGTGCTATACACTGTATGTGCCTGTATAGTGGTGTGTTGATAAAGCTTGTCAAGTACTTGCAGATAGATAGAGCCACATTCTCTACCGAACAGGCTTGTCCAGTCTGACTAATGGCTGCAACTGACACATCATCTCATATATGTCTGTCTGTAGTCTCAAAGGGCCTTCTTGTGTGGTGGCTCAGCACTCTGTACTGAACAGGGTGTGGCACAGAGGACAAATCCATGACTAATGCATTTTTTCTTTCTAACAGCAGCTGCAACAGTCACTCATGCATAGAGCTGAGGGTCTCTACATCAGTTTGCTAAAACGTAACTCCGTCACCAGTTCCCAAATGTGAACATTTTAACCAGAAAATAAACTGTAAACAAAGTACAGAAAGCATTTTTACAAACATTGAAGGTAGTCGGAAGATGTTGCTAAACAAGCTTTTCTTGTGCTCGGCCCATGCTATATTTAAACTAACTCACCACTTTAACTATTTTGGAAAAGGAAAGTACCTCACATAATGGTGTGTGAATATGTATGGGGCTGGCTAAGTACAAGTAACTCGTTTTACTGGAGTGGTGTGTTGATAAAGCATTTACAACTTACTATAAGTTAGTTACAGTTATGGACGTTCACATGTTGTATTTGATGTAAAGGTACATTCAGCAATGTTGCTATGATACAGCGTTAGGTATGACTGCTAAATCAAAAATAGAGGCAGTGGGTTTTTTACAGGCAAACAAAGTTAAGAATTACGATTGTTTATTAAGTAAGCGATGATATTAAGTAAGTGATGTGCCAGTATGTTCATCTTTAAATTATGTGTGTCGCGTTTTGAGTACAAGCTGTTTCTCCAGAGCTGTCTGTTCCCACCTTTCACTCGTCACCTGTGAGGTGGTAGCTCTGGAGAAGCACTCAGTTGTCCCAGAGCAGATCAACAGCTGTCATGAATATTGTACATTGGTGAAAGCCCAATGGGATCACCTCATCAGGCTCCTCCAGGAACCCAGATAAAAGCAGGAGAATAAAGAGATGGCTTCTTTTTCTGCTATGGAGTTCACAGGACTATTTATTGTGAATAAAATCTTTATGAAGAGATTAATTTCCTCTTGCTCTATTTATATACTGAGTAAAAACACAAAGCCTTGCCTCAGTTTCCAGTTTCTGACTGGTTCAAACTGTCAGCAGTGGCAGTTACCACATTAACATACCTGCCAGAAGCTGAGTCCTGCTGTTATCTGTTGGATCATGCAAACTGACCCTCACTATCTACAACAGGCATAAAATAATAATCCCCGACAGGACCATATTTGGACATGTGTCCATGGTTTCAGATAGTGTTGAATAAACACTGTTGAGAGTACAGAAGGTTAACCACTCTGTGCTGTGTGTTTGCTTCAGCAAAGAAGTCGAATGTGATCTTTTCCCTGACGCTACACGGGGGCCACCTGGGCTTCTTTGAAGGTGCGGTGCTTTTCCCCCAGCCCCTCACCTGGATGGACAAAGTGATTGTGGGTTACGCCAATGCCATTTGCCAGTGGGAGAAACAGAAACCGCCATGCCAAAGTGCTCACCTGAGCGAGAGCTCGTGTGCGGAGGAAAAAGCCTAAACCTGAAACCTCAGTATCTCTCTCCTATCTCTCTCTCTCTCTCTCTCTTCCCTCTCACTTCGCTCCCACACCACTGTCTCAGCACTGAGGAGACACCTGGACTAGACTTACAACCTCTGTCTCTCTTCTCTGCCTTCTCCTCTGGTGCTACTCACTGCAGCTGACCCACACTTTTCAAGCCTTCACCACAATTCCCCCTCTGTAATCACCATCCCCTTATGGTAGGAAAAGGAACAAAAACATCTAACTGCCTTTTGTGTTCGATTCCTGTTGTGAGAACTGTGACATATTGTTTTTTTTACATCTATACAACAATAATCCTTGGCTAATGAGGGCATTGACAAAATATGATGATAGATGAAGTTAAGTTGGCAATAGAGGGAAGTTGTGAAAACCTCTTTAGGTTGTCTAGTGGATAACAAGAGCACACATGAAACCCTCTTTTAAACATAACTAAATAAGGACTTGCTGCAGCAGGTGTCCATTTATTGCACCTATATGAAACTCACTGCATATTTCCAACACGGTCGTATAGCCTAGTCCGCTGTCTGAACCAACACAGCATCTTTGTCGTATTTGTCACGGATGTAGTTTGTATATCTGTGTGTGCCTGTATAGACTGAGAGTTAAAGATTTGTGGCAGAACATGTGATCCTTGTGTTTGGTTGATATTATGCAAACTCTCTGTTCATGGTCTGTTGGCCCTTATGTTTCCTCTTCTGGGTGAATTGTTGCTCTGTGGTTTGTAGAAAATGTCCAGTAGAAAAGTTACGTGTTCTGGTCGGATTGTACACCTAACCTCCGGTTCATCTTCAACATCTGTCTGGCACTTATGTTTGGGGTCTGAAATGAAAACGTTCAGTGCTTACCAGACATGACCAGGGATCAAACCCAGATGGGGTTTATACACATTCCCTCGGTCGCAATCTATCACTTTGATTCAAAGCACTTTAAACCCTGTGTGCCACAAGCTTTAATTTCCTTTTTCCATTCTTAGCCCAAACCGATACGTAGGTACTGTATGAGAGTTAGTAGAAGTGGTGGGAGCGTCAACGATAACGAAAAGTTAGATGACTTGAATGTTCCCTGTGTTCTTGTGTTGTCTGTTGTCGGTGTCTTTAAGCCCTCTTACTCGTCTGCCTTTGATCAGCTGTGGGTCCTGCTAAAACTTGATCATCTCAGTGCACAGACACAGACCCAACCCTGCACACATGCAAAAATGTAACTACTGTATTTTCCAGTAGATAATCCTGTACTTCTGAAATCTTAAAAATGCAGTCTATTGATCCGTCTGTGTGATGCTGCTGAGGGTAAAGTGTGTAGTGGTGTGGAGCAGATCTTCATAATCTGAGCTGTGAGGTGTGATGAGTGGGAGGGCTGACGATGCAAACTCTAAACCAAATGTTAATTTCTGTGGATTATGTGTAAAACACTGGTGTTTGTTGAATTTAATAATTAGATGGAGAACACTGCATGTAAGAAAGAACAGACAGATAACGTGAAGGGAACATTATCGTTTCGAAAGCTTTTTCTGTTTTCTTGACAGTACATTAAAGCTGCTGCAACACAGCAGCATTGTCTCCTGCAATCAATACGCAAAACTGATCACAATGCAGTCATGATTCTGGGAGCCTGTTTCAAACCTTGTTGTAAGGGTTTAGGAAGCAAAGTCTAGCCAAGTAAATGTAATCTGAAATCTGTAATGAGACAGATGGGCTGTTGGAAGCGACAAAGGGAAGGACAATAGTGCATCTTAATAATAATAATCTTGTTAGGAATGTGCTTTTATAAGACTGGGATAATATTAGCGTTTATTACAGATGCAGGAAGCTTTGCGTATCAAGGCCGTTTGCAGATAATATAAAAACTGTCAAATTATAAAATCCAATCATGTTGATCGCAAATAGGTACTAACTGATGCATTTTAGTTCCATTAGAGTATCTGCTTGTGCTGGCCACATTTAAAAATCTGTACAACTCACTGTGTTTGGATTAGTGGTTGGTTTTGCCTCTATGTGGAAAAAAGTCTTTTCCTTTGAAGGCTGTCTTCTTGCATTTTTCTAACCACAGATCACTGTTGCCATCTGTTGTTAGGAAGCCCAAACTACAACTGATGGTCACGAATGGCAAACAACCTTTTGTTAACCAACAGATTAATCAGTTCATTGATCACTCCACAGCTCTCATTTCAAGAAATTGTACAGTGTGGCTTTGTTCTGGTTTAAAGAAAAACCAACTGTTGACGACACCAGCACAAGCCCAGTTTTTCTGCAGTAAAATTCTTTGCCCTATCCTTAGTTTTGCACAAATATGCAGTTTTAGATGTTTTACTTGGATGTATTTTTTTCTAGTCCAAGTATTTTGTGTACATGTTTTTTTGTACTCTGTATTATTATGACATTTGTGTTGTGCAAAATCATCAGAGTGTGGGTGCTGATGAATAAACATGCAGTGTGCACTGTATACTGTGTCATATCACCACCTCTGATTGACAAAAACCAAAACATATACACTTTACAAATTAAAAAGGAAAATAAATGTTTAAAGCTATATTATATTGCAATATTTGAGGGACCGTGGATGAAAAATAAATGCAATAACCAACCAGAAAGATGAGCTCTTTATCCAATGCTAATGTGACAGAAATTAGTGTCCGTTTACTCATGCATCTTGGATCTGACTTGCATTGTAGTATGTTGATCAGAACACGTGCTCCTCTGTATTTAACCTAACCCCAGTGCTTTAAATGTCTTTCTTTCAAAAATGTGGGCTAAAATTTTATTGCTTGGAAAACTGTTGAAAGGAATATAGTGACTTGAAATGTCAGTCAACCCATTCAGCCAAAGCAAGTGGATGAGCACCCACAGTGTGTGAACCGACAGTAATCATGACACAGCTTTCATTTTGTGTTAACGAACAACTTGATGCTGCTGGTGATTAATGGATATGGTGAGCACACTCAGTCACACAACATAACCTACTCTGATATCCAGCGCTGGGTGTTTTTGTGGAAGAAAACCAGTGATGTGTGTGTGTGTGTGTGTGATGAAGTTATGAGAGACCATGTTGGTTATTGTGTTTGGAAATAAATTATTTTCTCAAATGAAAATCTGTGTTCTGTCTATTACAAAGTTATAGCAGGATTTCAAAATGAACTGAAAACTGGCTGACGTTCACAGTGTTAATATGCTGAAGATCCAGGGAGTAAAACAGTGTGTCAGCCTGTCAGATGTGCAGAGATGGAGATCTAATGTCTGGGAGGGATAGATTCAAAACCTAATGAAAGACTCCAGTTTGAACTGGAAATCAAAAGATAAAAATTTTGAAACAACGGAATAAAACAACGGAAACTCAAACACAAAAACTATTTTATTGAAAATCTTCGACTCAGTTGCACATTACAGAATGGACGTCAGGCATCTGAGTGAATAAACACAATCAAGGCTGTTGAGACAATGTTTTCGTGGCACTGCATCAGGAAGTCCCTGCTCCTAAAACAACAGACTCAATTTGACCTCTTCTGACCTTTCAAAACTTCCCTCTGAAGACTAATGCACGTCTGTGCTCCTTTATGTGATGTTGTGAAAGTAATATTTAAGGCAAAGAACCCCTAATGAAACCAGTACAATCAGAAGAAGAGCAAAACATGTCAGAGCTATAAATCACCAGCATTAACCATCAGTTTGTAATATCTAAACATCTCTATCCCCATCCCCATCTCTATCACCATATACTATTTTACAAACCATCCCCTGCTCCTAACTCTAGATACTTCTCTTTTCTCATAGGAAGTGCCAGGATAATCACAATAGTAATAATAATAATAATGATAATATTAAAAATATCAAACTAGCTTCAAAATAGACCACATATCTGATCTGATTGTAAAAGAAGCATCTAGGGTGAAGGACACTATGACTCTTGGGTTTGAAGTGAGATGACTGTTCTCTCAGAGAGCAGTGTCTTCAGAACCAAAAAGCTTGGTGGCGATGGCGTGGCAGTCGGCAACGGAGGCTTTCCCATCAAAATTTGCAGGCAGGATGTCTGCATCAAATTCTTTTAAGTAGTTATCCAACTCGTCGCCGTGAACAAAAACCTGAGAAATGATGAGATTCCATCAGATGAAGGGAAAAACGGAGAGAAACTTAAGATGTGAGATAGATAGTGAGTGTTCGCACCCTCTCCAGCAGTTTGCTCTTCATGAAGGGTTTGACCACGTTGTATGTGGTGGTGAAGTACCAGGGCTGGTGAGTGACGTGGACCGCCTTGAAGCGGGCTGGGAATGATTCCTGCAGAGGAGCACACAACACACCAGAAGCCTTGGGATGAAATCTCATAGTCCTGACGTTCCACATTAACTCATTTCTCTAACTCATTTCGCTCTGACCTGCATCATGTCCACCATCTTCTTGAGCTCAGTCGGCTTAATTCCCGAGGCATGCTGCATGGTGAAGCC
Source organism: Trinectes maculatus (assembly GCA_016785345.1). NCBI lineage: Eukaryota > Metazoa > Chordata > Actinopteri > Pleuronectiformes > Achiridae > Trinectes > Trinectes maculatus. The sequence continues at coordinate 885,968 of JAFBJQ010000179.1, forward strand.
CTTGAAATTCTCAACCAAGACAAAGCCATTGATCTGGGTCTCTTCATTCTCAAGCAGCTTTTCCAGGATCACACAGTATGCTCTCAATATCTGATGCAAACAGACATGCATGTGCTTAACAATCTGTCAAATGACATATTTAGTCGCATGTTCAAATCAGTGCTTGATGCACACTGGCCGATGTCAGATATTACATAGTCCTTGTCTTCATTTCCATAGTGTAGTCTGAGATCATTGAAGTTCAGGTCAATGTTAATGTACTGTATTTATTCATGATTAAAATAGGAAATATAAGAAAGGCAAATGTAGTTTATCACAAATGTTCGCAAACAACTGCATGTCGGGCAAAGTTCAGCTGTGATCAGTGAGGTTGCTACCTCATCGAATGTGATCTCCTCCAGGTCCCAGTTCTCGATGTTGAAGAGCAGGACCACGCGGCCGTACCTGTCCCTGCTGGGCAGAACCACCGGGTATCCCACCTCGATGGTGCTGCGGACCGCCTCAGGGGTCAGGTTCTCAAACAGCTCGGGATACTCCTTTCTGAAGCGCACGTAACCTAAAACAAGCGTCTGCAGTTAGTCTCAACCAGGGACGGTATTATTTAGTGTTGTCCAGTGGGGGCACTGTAGTTCTGCAGATGTGCAGAATATGAATTTTCTGTGCACAATACATAACTAGTTGTTGATCTGACAAACACAATGACACCACTGTTTTAATGCATCTATAGTGCTGCACAAAGCCTCTTCATACAACACGCCAATTAACCCACAGTAAATATGAGTGCATGTGAGGAAGTCCATTTGCCTGTGCATGTTGTGTGTGTACGTGTATGTGTTGAATATAATATTAAACACATACACACTGTTCAATATCCACTACTGTGGATTGTAATGTATATAAAGCATCAAACTATCCACCTTTTTGCACCGTTTATTTTATGTTGTATATTTTATGTTGCTATATTCTATGTACATGTTTGCACTGTGAAAGAAATGGTTTTTAATCGCATTGTACATGTGCATAGTGACAACAAAGGCATTCTATTCTATTCTATTCTATTCTATTCTATTCTATTCTATTCTATTCTATTCTATTCTATTCTATTCTTTGTGTTTGAATGTACTAGACAAGTAGCAATTAACCTTTGAGAACAGGTTCACATTCACACACACATTCTTGGAAGAACAGTTAGCTCAGTTAGGCTAAGGGAAAAATTCCAATCAATGCACTTTCCCCTCGTTAAATACTGTATTTACCTACTTTGGTCATAAATGTGTTTTTTTTTCTTGTGCATATGTTTTTTTAAGAGGACCCAGTATTCAAACAAGCAGCAGAGAGATAAGGGAAGTTTTTGTTGGTGCTCATCATGTCATTTTGTGCAGCTCCCAGCAGAGCACTGTGGGTTCATAAGTAAAAGTTAACTTGCTGTCCTATTTTGCCACAAAGGAGGCTTTGTCAGGGGGAAACTCCAAAGACTCTCAAAGCCCCCAATTAATGGACATATGCCTCCCTGTCTCAGCGATGGGCAGGATTCATGCAAACGAGGAGCACAAAAGAGCTCTCACACTCAATTACAGACGCTACTGGAAACATGTCTGCAGATATGGAATCAATAAAATACACCAGTACCAAAAATAATATGCCCAAAATCCAGTTTGATAACACTGTATTACTTACTGTAGGCTATGTCTCAGTTTACCTCTGTAAAACAGGACTTCTTTTACAGTTGTTGATATTTCGCTGCGTGTCGCTCACCTCTCATGAGATCATGGGCTCTGACCACATCAAACTTGCGAGCTCTGAGGAAGCGCAGCAGCAGAGAGTCGGGTTCGTCCCCGAAGCGCTCCGTAATGAGTTTGGCCAGGTCATCTCCCTCTGCTGCCCTCTCCTTCATCATGGCCCGCAGGTCCTTCAGGGCCGACGCCCGCCGCTCCTCGGTCTCATTCAGCTCATCCTTGGCCTTGAGGGAAAAAAGAGACGCATGAAAACAACCGCAGGAACAAAAATGTCAGTGATCTGGTTTTAAATAATCTGATCTGGACTCATCTGTTCTTCCTTGCCTTTTGCACAGTGTGGCCAGGGAGTTTGTGGCAGGGGCCAAACACGGGGCCGTGATCCTTCACCGTCAAATGCTCCAGCTTGGAGCGCATGGCCTGCTCCTCCTCTGACACCATCCGGAAAGATCCAGTCTGCATGAGGATGAACGTGTAAAAGATTGAATAGAAGAAAACGTCATGCAATCGAATGTAAGTTACTGTCTATGGTCAGATTTTCCTCTGTTGTTTATCTATTAGTCTATTAACATGCTATTTACTGCTTGATTGCCTGAGTGGCAGCATTAATGTTATTTTCATGTCAAATATATTCACACAGATACACCACACATGCACCTGAGGCCCCTACGGAGCCACCGCAGACCCCAAACAACACACACCAGTGAACAGCTGGTTAATCTGCTTCACATGATTATACCTCTAAAGCCACTTCTTAAAAACACAGCTCAAGGTTCCATCCCAGAGTCTCCATCACATAGACTCTGACCTAGCTCTATTACCTCAGGCCCAAGGAATTGAATGACCGTGTCTGGGGCCAGACATAGTGACACTTTGTTGCAGGGTGATCAGACTTACAGCAGCCATGGTTGCAGAGTCTCTCGATAGCTTCACCAGCACTGTGAAGAAACAAGGTTTGGACCAGGTTGAATACGATCACTGTGGAGACTGTGGAGAAACCCAAGTCTGCAGCTTTTCTTTACACAGCGTCCAGCAGGAGTTTTTAAAGGAAAGGTCAAAACAGTTCCATTATTAAGAAACAATCTGCATAAATTATATACTTAAACGAACACTATATTAGTTTGGTAAATACTCATAATAACCATATGATATAAATGTATTTAAATAACTTTTATCATCATTTATAATCAGATCCAATTAGGGCTTGTGTTAGGAAAGAGCAGAGCAGCCTTACCTTATGCAGACAGAAGGAGAGATGTAGACACAGTGGCAGAGGAGACAACAGGAGGAGAGACGCTCAGGGGGCGGAGTCGGTGAAAATGCCACTCAAAGTAGGATTAAAATGGCAGAAGGGTTTACAGTGAGGAGAAGAGGCTGCAAAAAGCAAAGTGTGAAGTGAAGGGAAGATGAAGAAAAGTATATATTTTATCAGACATGATTTTATTTTGAAACCCAAGCGAAACCAAATTAAAAGAAATCTTAGTACAACTGTATCTCATGAATAAATGATACACCACTGTAAAAAAACGTTTTACATTTAGCCTCCATCCAATTTATGTTTGATCATACATGTGTCTTTTTGCCACATCCACAGCCTGACTGGAGAATATGGGAGGACCGATTGGATGCTGGTTGTTATCCCGGGCACATGTGACATGCGAGCAGAAGGATTTGAGTGTGGAAATGTCATATGAGCAAGACGACCACCTGGGAAGTAGAACTCATACATTTAACTCCACGTTTCACATTCCTCCCCTCACATTCCTGAAAATCCTCATTACAGGGCACCACTTGTTTTGGGTACCGGATTACGGATTACTCATCCATGACTGCACAGCATCAGACATCTTGCCTCCCTTTCAGTGAAAGTAATTAAAAGTCTAATGTGTCGTTTACTGTTTGTTGGGCTTCCATTTTGCACTGACAGTCACAATTTCATCCATTCATACACAACAAGTTTTGCATCCCCTGTCTCAATAGTTAAAAAAAACCTCACTAATCAACACGTCTTAACCTAATTGTTTAACCTGTATGTAAAACTTATATGTGAGTAAATGACAAGTTGGAATTTATGGTGGTCACTTTTTGGGAAGAGAGTCTCCAAGTTCTTAATGCTAATAAAAATCCAATGAAATGTATAATCTAATTGACTGTTTTACTGTCCAATCTAATTTAGGCTTACGTAATAGTCTCTCCTCATGACACTGTGCACCCTGAGAAGAAGGCATTCGACTGCAGCAAGGAAAAGGCTGAGGACCTGACAGTAATCTGCATCATGTTGGACAGAGATGAGTTGATGGAGGAGGTTAATGAGCTGTGGGTGAACAGAGGAAGTGTCCATCCCAACTAAAGCTGAATGCTCTGCTGCGTCTTTCACCTCCACACACTGAGGCCTCTGTCATCCAGCACTGGCGGACGTACTCCACTGGGTTATTGTTCCTTTATCAGAACCTTTAATTAGTGGATGCTCATGAATAACCCCCTATTTCCCCACAGATACAACCAGGGGTTAACAATGTCTCCATGTACCACGTCAGACATTGACATCCAAGTGTTTTTGTCTCTGGTATCCAGTGATGTACTTTGATGTGAAAGGACTCCTCGCAGTTATATCACCCTGCAACCTAACAAACAGGCCTGCATCAACACAAATGCATACAGTATGTACAACTTCATCATCATTATGAACCCACTGTCCTGTAGTTTGGGTGTATGTAAGATTATTTTAAGGACTGATAAAGACTTGAAATCGCAGGAATAATATACAACAATTACTTTGACTTTGTTTCATTAGGAAAACAGATGTATATAATAATGTTTAAAAAAATATGGTATTCCAGAGACAGTGAACCATACAATACACAATAATGGTAAAAATAATCATAAAAAATAATAATGAAGCCTAATATATATTAAGCTTCTAATATGTGTGTGTGTGTGTGTGTGTGTGTGTGTGTGTGTGTGTCTTTTTTATTGTGTCAAAATCTCAAAAATATTTTCTGTGACAAAGAATAATTAATCAAGGTAGAAAATAACGCCCTTCTGTCCTTCTTTGATAAGGCCATCAATCAGAGGATGAACGACGCCACCTAGTGGCATCAGTAATCTGCTGCTTCGTGGCTTATAGATGGAAAAAAGGGAAGCATTCAATACCAGTTCCTGCAGTTAGAGGAATTGAAAGTAGTGCCGGTGGATTCTGAGGAAATAGAAATAATAACAGGTTGCTCTAACTAACTCACACCTCATTTTGTCCTCAAGACTGCACGATTAATGCAACAACAATAAAATATAAAACTTACAGTCAGTTGAAGAAAAGTCAGTGCACATGACTGAGGAAATGTGGACACCATAGAGTTGTTAATAAATTAACTGATATCAATTTTAGTATCGTGTGCTTTATGAATTTTCAAATGTATGTTACCTTATATATTTTGTAACATACAGTATTATAGCAACTACTATATTTTTAATAAAATGATTGTACCCCATACTTTGGATGAAAGAGTAATTTCAGTTAACTGAAGTTGCATTGAAAATGTTTAAATTAAGAATACAAAAGTATAATATATTTTCATCATTATTATTATTCTTTAAACCCACCTAACATTAATTATATATTTGCACACAGTGAACAAAACCTCAACAAAACCCCACATGCTACTTCCTGATTCCTGGTTCTGCTAAAGAAGCAGTCGGATCATCACATGACAGACTAAAACAGGACTTGTGACTTTACAGGCACAGAGTTTATAACCACACTCCTAGATGCACACTTACACACAATGGTAAAGTTTTTGCTGATTCAGTGCACATTTATAGCCTTTACAGTCATGTAAGTTAATACGTTTGTATGTTCGAGTTAATCATAGCTTTAAAGTATTAGATCTTAAACCCCAATTAATCCCGTGTTAATCAGAGTATGTCTTTCCCACCAAATTGTGCAGCTCTACTGTCCACATTCAGAACAGAGACGTACAGACATTGACATACTGATGGTGTTTGTCTTTATTCAACAAACAGTCTGATTTCGCTGGAGTGGAAATAGTGACTGAACAAGTGCAACAAGAATAAAAATATATCATGTTTAAGGCAGTCTGCAGTCACACTAGTTGGACAGTACAAATGTATGAAAGGTAAATTGCTTAAAAAACAGCCAGATACTGGAAACTACAACTAAAAACATTGCACTAAAAGGTTGGTACTTATCACATAAACCACTGTTAGTCATAAACATTTTACACAGACCATGCTGTAGTCTGTAGTAAAGAACATGCCATATGAAATACTTCAACAAAAGTGAACGCACAAACATTGCTCTGTTTTGGAAACATCAAGCACACTACAAGTTGGATTTTGCGTCAGCTGAAATGTAAACATTAAATATCTGAAGGTACCGATACACTGACAGGAATGAATGAATACACATATTGCAAACATATAACACAGCACACTGTTTTCCAGTGGTTTCTTAGATAGTATCAGAGGTCAGCAGTTGTGGTTTATTTGCCATTAGTAATACACAGCTTATTTCCCATGCCCCCTGTTATCATTACAGCAAGTAGTTCCTTATTGCATAAAATAATCTTAAAAAGGAAATTGTGCACATACACAAACAGGTCAGACTCCTTGATTTTGAAATTTAAAAGCAATAAAATATCAGCATCTGCAGTCATATTTCCTTTGACAATAAAAACTTCAGTGTAGGTTTTCAAGGTGCGTCAGTAAACAACTTCTCCTTTTCTAATAGAGATGATTTTCTTTCTGTTCAAGTGTCACACACAGATTTGTGCAGCTGCAGTCACGGGCACGGAGTGTCCAGGCCCCTTCCCAATCAATCTCATCCCAAAAACGTCAGCGCTGCCATGACGCTGAAGCCCAGCAGGATGAATAGCACCTTGAGAAGCTGCCTCTCGGGGGAATTGAGTTCATGTGGGAGAATTTCCAAGAAGGTGATGTAAATGAACGTCCCTGCAGCCAGCCCCTCCAGGATGGCCTGAATCAGTGCTCCAGCTGCGAGCTGAGCCTCCATCACACTGATGCCGATGGCGATGCCTAATGGCGACATGATCGCGAACACGCCAATGTAAGCAGCAATCCATAATGGACGAACTGCGCTCTGGACAAGCTTCACAGACAGGCTGAACACTATGATGCACTTGTGGACAAGTATGGCAATGCAGATCTCTAACACCTGGGAAAACAAAGAGGTTTTTAAACTTATTTCTGTTTTTTATATTATTATTATTATTATGATGATGATAGTTGATAGCTGTTTAGTGATGTGTGTCTGCTGACCACATCCTCAGCACACTTCTACATCATTGTGGTATATTGAGAAGTTAAGCCAGTGCAGCAAAGCAAACCAAGATTTTCAGCTGATGTCAAGTTCCTTTATATGCTACCCTTTCACAGTCATTGTGTGTTTGTGGTTCCAACTGAACACACATTTAACACACAATTACATGAAGCCTGAGGGAAATCTGATAGTACGCTGTGAGTGCTTGGTCTGTTTTCTAACCAGAAGAAGCAGATTTGTTTCGCGTGACAGTGAGAATCCTGCAGTGCCCTGAAGGTGTGAACTAAAACCCTGCTTTCTTCTCGATATTTGAGACTGATGCAAAATATGCTTTTACCTTCATGTGAACAGCACCAAAAAGCATGACACGCAATCAAGTGCAAAGAAGCATAGAGTTAGTTCAATTAGAACAGCAGTACCAGTACCTTCTTTCTACTTACCTTGGAATCAGTGTTCTGTAGACCGATAGCAAGACCCTCAAAAACTGAATGGAGTGAAAGCGAGAGGAAGAGCATGAAGGAGCGAAAGGGGGAGTGAGCCTGAAAATCAACATGGACATGGTGGCCGCTGCTTTCCAAATCAGGTCCTGTTCCATGACTGTGTCCGTGGCCATTTCTGGTGTCCTGTATAAGGGGAGCTCTTTCCTCCTGTGTCCCTCCCATCTCCTGACAGTTCAGGACAATCTTCTCCAGTATGAGGACTGTGAAGAAGCCAGCAGCCATGATAAACTCTGGGAGAGGAAAGCTGGTCTGTTAAAGACCCATGTTGAGACATGTTGAGAAACACTGAGCAGGTTCAGCTTTGCAAAGGCAACAATTGGTGACCAGACTGAAGAATAGTGCCATAAAACAGTATTAAAAAGGGGTGCCTCTTATTAAATTTGTACTACTTTATACTTTACTACATTATATTATTGTGAACAAACTAAACAACGCTCATTTTTTAGTTCAGAGAATAAATCAGCAAATACAGATTATTTTTATGTTGTTATTCTACACAGACTACAGTGTGTTTATCACAAACAACAACAGTAATACTTCGACATACCTCCACTTTGCGCGCATCCAGCTCACTGTTAATATCAGAGAGGTAATCTGGAACTATGTCGAGCAGGCACGCCGCCAGGAAGACCCCACCAGCAAAACAGCTGATCAGACTCAAAAATATACGGTGTGTTTCTGTAACACAGAAGAAAACAAGTCTTTCACATGACTTTCACATGACTTTACATTATGTAACATTACTACAACCAAAATTCACTAACTGCTGGATAAATAAAGCACATTTAATCTGTTAATGTAATTTTTGTGCGAAATCTATTAGGAAATTACATGAGGCTTTTAATTTTACATTTTCTAATCTGGCTGAACAAAACAGATTATGGCTAACCGAATTAGCCTGTTGTCAAAGCATTGATTCACCACCACAGATGTTGCAATTTAAAAATAAAATAATATCCCTGTGCTTCCTTCCCAAGTTAAAATGATTGTTGGGAGGTCTTGTGATACATTCAGAAGACAGACAGATGTTAAGAGGAGAAATGTTACTTTCACTTCCACTTATAAATGTCAAAGTTCACTGTTCTGTGAACAGCCCGTGACCAGTGTTAAGGAGGCTTTTGGCTTTGTGCTTCATCCCTATCAGGTGACAGTCCAGGGGTGTGGATGGGTTTACAAAGGTAATAAAGTATTTAATATAGAAGGACATATAGATACACCATATGAAAATATTTCTAAGATCAAAGCAACAGGACTATTCATTTGGCTGGTGATCAATGACTGAAGACCAACCCAGCTACTTTAAACTGTGCTCTGTGTGAAGTCAGCAGCTGTTATCAGGTCGTTAATGGTTTCTAAGTCACAGCAGATAAATTCAGCAGACGATTATTACCTCTACTCAGCTATCTTTGCCTAACACTGATTAAGTCAGACAACTGGTGAGAGCACTATCTAAGACACAGGACGTCAAAAATGTTCTTCACTACAGTGTTACACCAAACTCCATTTAAACTTCTGTCAATTGAAACTCAGCTTGCTTGTCTATAAACGGTAACCTGCGATAGAATACACACAAATACTGTAGATTAATCTGTGGCTTTCCTTACTTAGTTTGGCATCGGTGTAATAGAACAACGACCAAGATGAACACAATCAAAATGTTTTAATTCGCAGTTGTATGTCTAAGACTGGCGGCAAGGTCGTTGCCTTTTCCTGTTAGACAGTGAATAAAAGTCACAACAGTAAACAACACTATCGTAACTAACTTAAAACACTTGCTTATATGCGATGGCCATGTTACATAAACATTTACGAACCTGTTCCGTTTGTTTGTCTGAACCATCTGACTCGGGCAGGGATAGAGCCAAACAGAAGAGTTAGCAAAAACAAACAGACCAGAGCAACTATTTTCACTTGGAGCAGATAATCCATTTTGTCGCATGAGCGGTCAGATCAAGCGTTAAATTTGTTGTCGATCACTGAAATATGTGTGGACCACGGAGAAGTGACTGCTGATCGACTCTGACGGGCGTGCTTCATTGGACCCAACAGTCATGTTATTATTTGGAGAGTGATGCGCTACGGTAGTCGACAAGGGTCAAAAATGTCTCAGCGGAGAAAAAAAACCAAGATGTATTTACGAGCTGTAATTCACATGTTACGTATAATTATTATTACATTATATGAAGAGTTAAAGATGAAAATGAACTATTATTGTAATTAATACTTAGCCAATAACAATTAAAATTTGAAGGATTCTACCATTATCAGTAATTTTTCAAACGAACGTTCTTTTATCTACTTTTATCTATTCTCCAGTTTGTTTGGTGAATGTTGTTCAATATTTGTAGAATGTACAAAATTATACTGCCGTCCACCCTGATGTCAATCATATTACCGAGTTTGGAAATGTGCCCATAGTATGATCTTTATGGTACAACCCAGAGCTACCTGACCTACGTCCGATTTTCAAAATAATGCCTTTTCAAAAAAAATTGCAGTTTTGATTTTACACTTGATCGTAACAAGATCGTATAACAATTCATGTCAGTTAGGGCCAATCTTTTTATTTCTTGAAATAATATAACTTACTCTCAGTCAGTTATACATTCAGTCAGTTATATGTTTGGTTTTAACAGAATAAAAACCAAATATATAGCTGGAATTGGCTCCAGCGCCCCCTGTGACCCAGAGAAGAAGAGGAATACGCGGTATAAAATAAAATAAAATAAAATAAAATAAAATAAAATAAAATAAAATAACAGCAGGTGGCACTCTACCACTACATTCACTCGCTGCTGTCTCTATTAGCGTATCATGCGCGCGGCCAGGAGGGCAACGTTTGATGACGACACTCTCCTGCGCCGGATACGCTCAGTCTCTGCAGTCTGTGAATGCTGATGTGTTACAAGAAACAGCAGCGCAGGCAGACTGCGGAGTTAGTTGTTTTTAAATTGATGCAGTGAAACATTAGCGGGGAGCAGAAGAGGTCGATGTGAGAGAAGTCGCAGCGGAGCAGCGATCAACAACACCCGGTCAGAGAGCGAATGGCGGTGAGAGTCAAACACACGCAGCCTCAGCTGTGACAGAGGCAACAACACCTGGCTCGTTCATTCATTCATTATTCCTTCGTTCACTCATTCATTCACTTGTACTTCACTTCACCTGATAACAAGGGGAGAAACCACTTGAGACACAGTCACACCAACAAGACCTGCAGTAACACTTTTTCTCCACAGACTGAAAATTTAACAAAATGAACTATATTATACTGTTAAAAAAGTGAAATGCCTGCAATGGATAACTCAATAACTTAACTTCGAGAAATATCGTTGCATACCTGTTCAGATTTGTTTTTTTCTGATTGAATTTTAGGTTATGTTTGAAGTTGTGTCGCTTAAATTGTTGTAAAGTTCAACTCTTTCCAGTATAAAATGGCTAAGGAGTTATTAAAAATTCTTAAATTAAATCTACAAATCACTCTAAATGGTGATGATGTAAATGTAAGTGGGATTTTACATTTACCACTGTTAGAAAATAAGGTTATTCTGCTTTGCACCTGCATTGGTTGGTTGACATAGAAAACCAGCCTAACATTGTTTAACCTGCTCTCTGTGTTTTCAGCCCAAAGGTAAAGTTGGCACAAAGGGAAAGAAGCAGATTTATGAGGAGAATGAGGCGACTCTGAAGTTCTATACAAGAGTCATCCTAGGAGCTAATGTGAGAGCCTCAGTGTTTTGTTTGTGTGTTCATATTGCCTGTGTTGTTAGATGTGTGTCATTATGTTTTACATGTGACTATGTAAGTTTGCTCATGGTAAAGTGATGTTTTTGTGAAATCAAGTTATTTAATAATTTTCATAATTATTAAATAATAATTTCATGATTTTTGATGTTTCCCTGTGAATCTTAAAGTAACATAACTGGGTCTTGTTTCGTAAGATATTAAAGAAACTGATGCTTTAGCATAAATCATATTGAAAGGGTTTTTTGATCCTCTTTCAATTTATAATGTTGGGCTGCATCTGTTGGTCTCAATTACGTTTATTACATTAATTAATAATGTTGAACAAGTTAACATTCTTGCTTAAAACATGACAGAAACCGATCAGTTGTCATTGATTTATCAGTTGATTTTGCAATGTTTGTATGTTAAACTATTAACACTGCTTTTCTATACAGGCAATATATGCTGCTGTAAATCTTTTGATTTTCTACAGTTCATCTACATTTTGGACATGGGTGAGTACGTACAGTTATGATTAAATCATAATATACACAAAAATAGTTATGTGTCATTTAACACTTTTTTCGTCTTTGCCCTAAACCTTGTTTTCTTGTCTTCTGTAGTTGCTTCTTGTGTTTGCACTAGTTGTATACGTTGGGGGTTACCGCTCCATGTCTGTAATGGCAAAGGCAACGTTTGCTGAGGATGGAAGTCTCCTGGATGGAGGAATAGATTTAAACATGGAGCAAGGAATGGCAGAGTAGGTCATGTCCCAAATACAAATAGGATTCAGATATATGAGCAAGAAAACTTTTACATTGATCATCCACATTGTTTGTTAACAACTTTTGTCAAAAAAATACTTGATGGTTTTATGTATGGGGTTTCGATTTAAGTGTGTTAGAAGTAGGTTTTAGTTTTAATTCTACGTGTTTACTTGTTCTGTGTGTGGTTACTAGGAGAGGGTAATATAATAGCTTCCAAGTAATATTTGCCAGTATGTTCTGGTTTTAGACACCTGAAGGACGTCATCTTGCTCACAGCCATAGTGCAAGTGCTCAGCACAATCTCCTCTTACTTCTGGTACCTCTGGCTGCTGGTAAGAGCTTTTTTTCTGAGTCTTTTTTCCATAAGAAATCTAATGAGATAGCCACTATTTTTCTGGCTGATTGCTGTTCCTCATGTATGATCATTTGACCGTGTCCTCGATGCATGTGCCAGGCCCCTGGTCGTGCCCTGCAACTGCTCTGGGTGAACTTTTTGGGCCCCTGGTTTATGGCAGAAAACCCATCAGCACCAGAGGAAGTGAATGAGAAGAAGCAGAGAAGACAAGAGCGCAGACAGATGAAGAGATTCTGATGCTGCAGAGCAGATGGAGCAGTATTTTTATACACAGAATCTAATATACAGATAGCTAGGAACTCATAAGTTATTCAGGACAAGACATTTTGTTATGAAATTAAACTCATTCCAAATCTGATACTGTGGAATCTTATTTTCCATGTTTTCTTTCTGCCTTCCCTTATAATCAGTTTTTCTCCTGAAATTATGAAATTAAATGTTCCCTATTTAGATAATCTCACTGTCCAAATACCATTAGTCCTCATGCAAAGATTTAAGAGTTTTGTGTTGCACAACCCAGTTATACCAGTTATTTCCTCAGTCTTACCCCATGCACCACCAATACTGAAAACACGGCTTCAGAAAACTGAAGTTGTTTTGTCAGTGTAACTGTTTTTTATCTAGTATCTTTTTAGTTTTCTTCTAATTTTCAAACATGTGTATGACATAACAGATGTCATTGATCCATTATCATAAAGCTGAGAGATTAAATGTGTGAGCTGTTGTGAGCCACTGGTTATAAATTCAGTTTTTACCAGGAACATGTTTGCAATAAAAATCTTCCTCCAGCGTTTGGAGTTAATCTTGTGTTTCAAGATCATTTTTTTCAGTAGTCTGATTCTCTGCCTGTTTTTTTTTTTTTTTTTTTTCCATAAATATCTTCATAACTGTATTAACTTTAATGCCTTTCGATCATGGCGAGTACTGAGCAATTAAAAAGTTCCCTATTAAGATAAGATTTGTGTTTTGATGCTTTAGTAATAAAACACAGTTTAAAGTTACTGGATTAACTGAATGTTTTTAACATAGACTGAAGAGTTATAGTATTATTTTTTAATGAGAAATGCAAATTAATTCGCCCACAAAAGTAGGAAATACAGTTAGAGGAGCCTTGTCCTCAGGCAAAAATGTTAATTATCAAGTGTACTAAGTGACCTTGTGCAGTCTAGCCATGTGTTGACAAAGTGTATTCAGTGATTATATTCATGCTCAGACTCCTAAGAGAGTGAGTGGGCTGGCAAAGCCCAGATCTGCTCCTGAAATAATTACAGATTTCTCATTATTGTTCCATCCACACTGAACAAGCTACAACCTGCGTTCCTCGGGCTTGCAGGGGAATCAGTGCAATACTGTGAATTCTATTAAAGACATGGAACAGTGGCAGAACTGTACTTACAAAGAATACATACAGGAATTGAAACTGTTGTTCTTTTTTTTTTTTTTTTACCAATTTTTTGTTTTTACTTCTCTTTAAACATCAACATCCCCACAAGCTTTTTCAAAATGACTGCTTTTACTTTGCTGGCCCACCTTCATTCCAGCCCTGTGGTCCTATACTGTCTCTATTATAGGGTTATAAACAAAGTAACCAAAATTAGAGCAGCACGGCATCCAGTTGTCAGGGCCAATCCCAGATGTGGGCTTTGAGAGGGACCATGCTGCAGTGTAATTTAGCACTGGGGCCACTTACTTGCACGTAACCCCACCCCCTCAAAACTCACATGTACTTGGTGTTTTCTGATCGTCGCGTTTGCAGCAAGATGTGCAGAACCCTCAGTGAAAGCATTTTAAAGTAATTATGTGAGACAAAACTTGCTGTTTGATGAGCATATGATCTGAACTTATTCTGTGCTGTCTGTCTCTATGACAGAAAACCATCTGGTTGAAAATAGCTTGCTGCATGTGAGCGTCGCAGTCTTGGCTGCTGATTTTTGGTGGAGGGAAAAGAAGAGTGGGAGAGCGAGGTTCTTGTTTACCATGGCAGTAAAGACGCATTCATCCTGACGGGATGAAATAAGGGAGTTAAAGCTACATTCCATTCTCACGGCTCCGTGAGTCACTTTCATGCAGTAACCTAACAAAGCCTCAGCAGCACGATTTCATTTTGACCGTGAGTTTCAACAAAAGTCCTGCAAGCAGAGGTTTGAAACAGCATGGAGTCCCAGCGATAAGCAGGCAGCAGTGGAGCCTTTTGTCTGATTGGCTGCGGCAGAACATGGCCTTCACATTTTAGACTCACAGAGCCAGACAAAACAGGAAATTGGGGGGCATTTGGGCAACAGTCGAGCCTTTGACCTCTGAACTGCAGCATTCGCAGTCTTTGAAGTCAGGAGAGTGAATCACAAGCAATTACATGCGATGCAAAATGTGCTCCCTTGAACATTCAGCCTCCGCTGTGTAAACAGAATCAGAGCTGTGTTTGGCAGAGCTGTGGGTGTAGTCCTACTCAAGTTCATCATCTCTGCTCTCTTTCAACCTTGTTTTGACTCGCTGGACTAAAGTGACCCAAACACTGTGGCACGCTCTGGGTGTTAGTGAAGGAGTGGCCAGTATCAGCTCAGGACACGCGTTTATCATTTGAATTATTTTTTTTTTTAGGAAAAGCAAGAATTAGGCGAGGCCCAGCAGCGTCGGGAGTCTTTCTCCATATGATCCACGTGTTATTTTGCTATTAAGAAGTAAGCATTGCTATTTCCAGCATCATCTGTTAGCGTAAAGACGACACCAGCCAGAGAGCATTCACAGCTCTTACCATGGCCTTAAAAGGAAGCTGACAAGAATTACTGCTGCATTTCACTTTGTATGTGTGTGTGTGTGTGTATATCTGCGTGCATGGGAATGTGCATGTGTGTGGCTGCACATGCATTTGTGTGTGTGTGTGCGCGTGTGTGTGTGTGTATCTGCATCCAGAGCATCAGATTTGGTGGCAAATACTCCACCTTCCTCAGAGATTGTCACCTCTGTTTAACCTCTCACTCCGTCTCCTGCCAGCCTGTCATCTGCTCCTGTTTGTCACCAAGTGCAAACGCAAAGACAGATATGACAAATCAATAAAAGCATGCACCTAATGCCCCATCTGTTAATGTGCCACAGCGAACAGCAGATCATTTTAAGATATCAGCCTGTTTCGGTGCTTTTGGTGATGCTCGGGCGCGTTTATGACAACTTGAGCTGCTTTTGAAATATTGGACAATAAAATATGTGGGGTAAGATTAGGGTTATGATGAATGAGGTATTTGCACATAAACACCTCCCCCAAAATGATGCATCCTGTCTGTTACATAAATCAAAAATAATGCTGTGCACTTCAGCATTATCAGATGGATTACAAACAGGGCAAAGCATACTACTTCCTGGATGCACCATTTGGTCTATTTAGTTTTACTAATTGTATCCTTAATGTTTTATCAAAATGTTTCAAGTAAACTGAATGGAAATTTCACAAGAGCTCATGCAACAGTACAAGAGATCACCCACTGATTTGAACCTGGAAAATCATAAACATCATGACTGAAATATCCTCGAGGTCTGGTTTACAGTGGAATCTGGGTTCAGCCTTGTTAGGTCATCTATATTAAGTTTCTCACTGTAGAGTGCCAATTCTCCACTGTGAAGGTTATGAACTTGAAGGCATAACAGTCCTGTTTTGTATGTTAACATTTGCTGGCTGAAGCAGAAGCATGCACCTGTAATCTCATGATGAAACGCTTTTACTCCATCACTAACACCACCACCACCACCATTAACTTTTAATGAATCATAAACAAATCATGGTACATTAAGAAAGGTGTTGTGTTATTACACATAGAGAGCTTATTAGAACTTGTACAGTTTCAAATTTTGAATATTTTCACCAATAAAAAAAACAACTAAATAAATATATAAAATGTCATCCGTGAGTGACCACAGCAATTAGCTGTGGTCGTGGCGCCACTGTCCAAATGACTGTGGCTGAACCAGGATCAGTTAGGACAGGCTCCATCACACTGAGTCTCCTTCCTCTTCCTTTGTTTTCATCCTGTTTCCTTCCTTGTTTTCTTAGATAATGCCCCCACCCCCCCTCCCACCCCCCCATTTCAAGTCCAAACAAAATACAATACTGTGAAAGTAAACAAATGCACAAATATCATGTCGCACAACCTTGGCACTCACTGAGTCCAGACCTTTTTTGATTTTTTTTGTTTGTTTTGACCAACAAATTTGCATCACACCAGCAGATTTACATTGTTTGGATATAGTACTGGGATGGAAATAGAGTAGGAATGTATGCTGAATCCAGCAAATCATTCAGGCATCTGGAAATATAAT
Source organism: Trinectes maculatus (assembly GCA_016785345.1). NCBI lineage: Eukaryota > Metazoa > Chordata > Actinopteri > Pleuronectiformes > Achiridae > Trinectes > Trinectes maculatus. The sequence goes on from JAFBJQ010000179.1 coordinate 902,650, forward strand.
GCATCTAATGATGATCCTTATGATAATTGTTAAGATTGCCAAAATGTTTGTGGCAATCATGACAATCAACATATAACTAAAATGGTTTTTGTGAGGTCGGAGACCTTATAGTTTATCTATAGTGATACGAGTACTAAAAAGGGTGAAATGAAATGTTTCCCTTCGAACATGCAGCTGGGGATACAACATCCAACCATATTTGCTTAACTTGCCTTATGCTTACATTAACATTGATGAGCTATTCCATCATTTTTTTAAGCATTTTTTTTCTAGCATTCTGTTACTCTCATTTTCCACCATTTCAAATCCATCCACCCTTGCCCACCTCCTGCTATTAAACATACTGTATAATGGACATCTAGATTAATGGTTAATTTCCAGGAAACCCCTGTGTTCTGTCATAAAGTGCTTTCCATTAATTGGAGACTCTGTTTCTGAGAAAGGAGGGGGACAGGAGAAGAGTGATTAATGAGCTAACTGGTTGCAGCCAGCGTGGTTCGCCCAGCCCCAGTGGTGAGCGTGAGAATCGGACCCGCAAACTGAGAGAAGCAAAATAAATACGTGGCTCTGGAAAGAAAAAGTGCACGGACGTTCATTGTAAGGGTCGCTGGGAGCAGTTTCAGATGAGCGGAATTAGAGCTGAGCTGTGAGTGAGGGGGCAGAGTGAGGCTTGATAAGGCTGACTGTGGAGCCAGGAGTCCAGCAGACGGAGATGGGTGTGTGCTGAACTGGGAACTGTTAGTAAGGAGATCGGCTCTGCAGCTTCTTGACTTCCTCCTCTCTCTTCACATGAAGGCTTCATTCAGCCAAATGTTGAGATGAGATATTGCAACTAGATTTGGCACCGAGGAACATGAATTATTCAGTTCCAGAGAATGTTGATAAAACACTGTCCCACACATTTTTTTTAGATTTATACATTCTTAACTTTTATCCTTTACTCTATATGTACTAATTACATAAGAAGGAAATAAGAAGATTGATACCACCCTCATTCATGTTTCGTGCAAAGCTACTGACAGCAGCCAGTTAGCTTAGCTCAACACAAAGACTGGAAACTGTCCAAAGCTCCAAAGATGTGGAACCGGTCGATGTGTTTCCCTTTGATCGTTGTCCTACGCTAAGCTAACCAACTGCTGCCTGGCGTTTCATATTCAACAAACACAAAAGCGCTACTGATCCTCTCACATGACATCAGAAAGAAAGCAAATAAGTGCTCTTTTTTTTCAAAAATGTTGCATTAATCCTTTAAATCCGGATCAGCTCCAAGCAGATAAATATTTTAGCTGGCCATCGTGACTAACTCTTGGCTGTGTGGCTGTGCAGAGATTCCTATGGAACTGAGCTTAAGAGGGCAGCCTGGCCTGGGTCCAGAGGTCTGGGCAGACATTATCTCCAGCACCCCTGCATGTTTTCATAAGGGGGCCTCACAGTCTCTCCAGTACTGGCCTGTAAGTGGCTGGGAGTGGGCAGCAGGAGTGTTTGTGCGTGCATGAATGTTTATGTATTGCATGTGTGTGTGTGTTAGTGTAGAGTAAACTGCCGCCGTGGTGGGGCAACACACCGTCTGCCATGTCTCTGGTCTAGAGGCGAACCATTAGGGGAGCAATGAAGCTGATGACATGTAGTTCCTGTGACAGGCTGCCTGGCCCCAGACTCCTTTCTGCTGCTGCTGGAGCGGTGGGAGCCCCTGCGTCTGCCGCTGGACAGACACAGAGACGCAGGGACGGCGTTTATTTTGGGAGGTGGTTTGGTGCCGGACACCCTGTCTACCCTCCCTTCAACCTTTATGCACCACCACCCTCCTCTTCCCACTCTCACAACACACACACACACACCTTATCAACAACACACACACACACACACACAATCAGGACATTTTATTTGGCAACAGCAGCAACTGTAGACCGACTAAGATTGTGTAATAAGGTCAGTTCACAAAAAACTAAAAAGGAATGACAACATTAGTACTACCCCTGGTCATATGTCTTTGTACTTGAAACAAAATAGTTTTATTTTTACATTCTTTTTTCTTTCTACCTTTATTTACTTCAATGTCTCCTCTAACCCTGACTCGTTAGATCTAGTCTACAGATACAACCCTGCAAAGTGACATTGTTTCCCCCTTTCTGTTTCCTGAGGTACAGTTCTTAAGTAGAAGTAGTACTTTTACCTCATAACTTTATTAAATACATTTTGCTGCTAAAATAATTGTGATTTAATGATTATGGGACATTAGTTTATTTTTACTCTCTGATATTGGTAATGTTACCAAATACTTCTTTTACTATCCACCTTGACAACATGATGTAGAACCATGTTGAATAGTCGGAATGTGTGTTACACCCAGCTTGATTTATGTGCTGAGGTAATAGCCCTCTCTCCGTTTTCATTTTGTATTTATAAACTTTGATGATCATAATGTCGATGAATAGGCTGGAGAAATGAGTGCGGAAAAAACGACTTAACCAGCAGTGGAAGACACTGGCTTGATGCTAGATGGCTAATATTACTTCTTATGGGTTGGTGATCTCTTTTTGAGAAACTTATATTACATATTGTTTTAAAGGCCAGTAAATCACTTTTCCTGCAACTGTGACATTAAACTCTAGACAACGATCTTCCAAAACTCTTCTATTCCCTCGCTGCATCTGATAGAGTTACACAGGGGAATACATTTTGAACAGGTGCCCAGTGAACCCGCGCATGCACGCACGCACACACACACGCACACAGACACACACATGCTGCTGCCCTCCACTTCTTTCTCAACTCTCTCCTTCTGTCAATGTAACTCAATTCCCACATCCTAAGCCTGCCCTTTCGTCCCTTGCATGCTCCAACAGAGTTTGGGCACACCAGTTCTGGGCCAGCATGCAGAAGTGGAAATGCCACTTACACCCAGGATTAACTCTTCTGATACGAGGTGTGAATCTTCATCCAGCTGAGGGCACTGTGCTAATCCTATGGCCGTAACATCCACTTGTACCATCGCTTAGAGTTGTTCAAATGCCAGTTTCACACAGTGGTGAAGGTGATCACACTGGCACAAAGACAAGATACCGCAGGGGGAATACCCCAACGACACCCCCCTCCCCCGCCCGCACCCTACCACCGCTATCTACCCCTTGTGCTCGTCACTACTTAAATTCATTTGGTCCCTCGACCAAACTGTTGGACTTGACTTTGTCACCCTCCATCAAAACCAGTAGGTTTAACTGGTCATATAGCCGGTACATATTTGTCAGCAGAACTAAAACTGTTCAGTCGGACACAGTGTGCAGCAGACCTAGTGAGTTGCTTACATTTTCATAATAATGGAGTTAAATAGCTACAGCCAGTCAGTTTTTTTAAATTCTGGATTTTATATGGTGCTAATCTTAAAGAGAAACCAATTTTAAACAATGAACTGTATATAAATAATTTAAATGACATTTTAAAACATATACAATATATGGCTATAATAGCTTATATAATGTTTGATATGCACTGTTCAGTGTCTGTTCAGTGCACATGCACAGCGTTCTGCGTTGGGCACGTACACAGCGGAACGCTCCCAGTCAGATCGGAACAGAACAGGATGTTGCGTCTTTAAGAGTTAAGAAACTTGAAACCGTGTTTGCGCAACAATCAGTGCGGCTCCCAGCCGCCAAAGTGTCTAGACTGGCACATGATGGCGGGAATCAACCAATGGCTCCAGAGCTTTCCTCTGGGGCCCCGAGAGAGAGAGAGAGAGAGAGAGAGAGAGAGAGAGAGAGAGAGAGAGAGAGAGAGAGAGAGAG